>JAPQWV010002868.1:0-49049 GCA_027422505.1 Craterostigma plantagineum | reverse complement strand
GCACGCGATTTACTCATATAGCGCGCTTTTAAGGCTATTACGTAAAATACCCACGCTATCAGTACCAATTGATGATATGCATGTGATAAGGGTTGTGAGTTAACGGTTGGTTCATGATCTGTCCCAAAGGTTTTGAGAGGTGTGAGCTTGACAGATCCGAGTGCTTTTGTGATTGATTAGGTCTTCAACATCTGTCTTCTCAGCCAAGATCGTGGCAGCCCGTAGTGGAGAGCTGTTTAAGAGTTACTGATGCGAATGGAAAATATAGGATGGCGTGGTGGAGAGCTCTGCCATTTTTTTTCTTTATTTCTGAGAAGAAGTATTTGAGGTTGGGATTGACATTAGATGCTGCTTTTTTATTACAGGTCGAGCTGAGGAAGACGATGGCAGATATTTGGGGCAAACTTACTAAAATTACCATTATGCCCATAAATTCCACCTAAATTGCCAAAATATCCATTCCATAACTGACACTATTATTTATTACTTTTATTTCATTGATAGAGCAAATAATCAGGATACAATATGCGGCACTTAAATAATTTATTCAAACGGTTATATTATTTAATGCTATTTTCCACTTTTGTCTAATTAGATTATAACGTGATAAGAAATTAATAGTATCATATTATAGCTTAAAAGCCTAGCCTACATTGGAGACCATTTTGAATTTTGATTGTGTGGTTGTATATTATTTTTTTCATTATAAATGTTTCTCGAAATACTCACGCAATACGCTACGCTACATTGGAACTAAAACGCGACAGCGCGATGCGCGTTTTAAACCATTGTGTATATCAAAAGAAAAATTTGTTTATTATAAAATTAAAGGTGAAGAGCTAAAAGTAATAACCAAAAGTAGTGATTGTTTTCTTTAGTTTTCCTAATTAATATTTAAATAAATCTTAATTTAATAGACTAATTGATGGTTTATATCATACCCCGACTGCTTAATAAAATAGTAACATACTTTCATTGTACTTTGAAAAAAATAGTAGTAGTCACTAGGTGGGCCTCCTTCAAAAAACTGTGAATTTGTGAGAATGCATATTACAATTTTAGGGCCCATATTCCGATGGAAACCAGTATAAATAAATGGCAACTACTCAACAGGTTTCAATAACCACCAATTCTAAGTTGATTAGGGTTCAGAGATTCGTCAACAAATTCATTCGACGATAGGGTTTGGCAACGTCGAGGGGGTTAATATCCATAATTGACGCGAAAATTTATACTTACAAGGTACAAAATTTCTGTGTCATGTATATTTTTTTTGATTTACCTCTTTCAGTATTCAATAGATTAAGTGAACAACTAATCATGATTGTTAGAACTATGGGAGGTCAATTGCTTCATTTGTATTATATACCCGCACAGGTTTGTACATATGATCTTCGCGTGTTTTCGGTCGTTATTCATTAAAATATATTTGGATATTGTACGTTTATGTTTATATTTCTTATTCGATAGATATTCGAGCTAATGCTAACGAAAACGGGAAAATACGACCAACGTTGGAACGTTTCAAATCTTGGGAGGATCTTCTAGCAATATTAAGTATTGACCGGGCAACCATGCAATTTGGCTATAATTCTCTATCTTTGAAGACCATATCACGTGAAGCAAATTAGTGAAAGGAAATCAATCTAACAAAAGATTATCCAAGGCGCAAGTGAGAGAGGGCGAGATATGCGATGCCATGTGGACATTATTTTAAGGAAGAATAAGGTCAAATAACCTATTTTGATCGCTGATTGGAATTTGAATATTAAATATTCAAAGAAAGATACGAAAAGATCCAAAAAAGCTCTTCCTATATAAAGCCTTTAGGCAGGGAGGAAGGCTATTCTTGACGGCTGGCTGAAAATAAAGAAATAGGAGGGACGACTTTTGACGGCGAAGAAGACTAGAGAAAGCTAAGAGCGATCCTGAGGGTCTCTAAGGCGTTACTCCCTCGTTCACGACCGAGGACGCCGCCGCGCAACGCGTGACGACTCGAGCATCGTGAGGGGCGAATTCTATACCTTTATTACCTCGTTTTCAACAATGTTTTCTTACGATTCTTTGTTGATTTCGTTTATTCCTATGTTAGCTTAATTTCTTTTGTGATTTAGACCATGTTAGGTCGGATTATGACTACGTATTAATGCAATTATTATTTAATTATATGATTTGAGTTATGTATTCTTTGTTTTTGCTTCATATGCGTACGTGTGATTGGCCTCAATGCGTATGATTATTGATTGGTTTATCAGACAGACTAAGTAATTAGACCGATTAGAACAAAACATTGACTACCACTACGTAAAATCGGCCAGAGATGGTATTCGATTTCGTATGTGTGGGTTTCCGATAATTTAGGCGCCGAAAGCGTCTAAACTCGGGGAATTTCACGAAGATTCAATGCACGTGTAGGAACTACAGTCATATAGGAATATAGTTGATTGGTTCACTATTCATGTAGGATTGCTATTGTGGGACAAACGAGTAGCACGTATGTTAGGAAATTCTACCTTGACTATAATCCATGTTGATTAGATATTTTATATTGCATGAAGACATAGGAGTAATTCGTGCCGAGCATGTGTCTTAATCAAGTCGTCGTCAACAGTTCTATCCTCATCGGCTTTATTTGCGTTTATTTTATCATTTTCGTCTTTTATCTCATTTATCAAATCACTAAAAACTACAAATTTCCTTTAGTTTAAATTAGAATTAGAAATATTTTCTTAGAACTAATCGAGCTGTCTTCGTGGATCGATACTCGGACTTCGTCCGTTTTACTACTTGCACGACCTAGTACACTTGCTAGTATTTGAGCGTGTCACAGAGAATGGAGCCTCGTCATTTTTTCCCTGGAATTCGCTCGTCAACATCTCTGAAATTCAACACCGCGGGCGCCGGTGGACTTCTAATCCTGACGTGGAGTCATCCTTGGAGAGAGTTTTATTTGGAATTTGCGACGAGGCTGTATCGAGATATGCGATTTTTAATTGTGCGTTCGACTGGCTTGTACGGTCAAGCTGCAGTGGATTGGTGCTGATATCAGATATTCATAAAGAAGGCGATCTTGTTGATTATGTCACTGGCCCCTTGACAAAGCAGTTAACCGTTATTCCTCCTTTTGGGGAACCCGTTACATCTTGTGGTTTAGCATATGTTGATGATGATGGTTTCTTCAAAGTGGTACGAGAACGTTTTATAGTCCCACCGCTAATCCAAGTGCTAACCATTGCAGTTGATGAAGTTTGGAGGGATATCGACATAACACACTTGCTGCTCGTAGAGGAACAGGATTTCTATGGCTTGCTGGTAGTTAGTGGAGGCTATGCACACTGCACGGCTGAAGATTTTGTTTTGACGCTCAACGTAGGGACCGAAATCGTTTATCGGTTTCTCGACCTTCATCTCGAGGGGATTTTCTGCCAATGGGCAGTAGTTTGTTTCTTCCATCACCAAGTATGTCAGGGAAGTTTGGGAGATGAACTCAGAAAATGGAGAATGGATCTTTCTCATCGTAGATAATAAAAACTTCTCCCCAACACTAAACCATAACGGCTCTTCAACCGCCGATGATAGGACTGATGAAGAGAAGAAGGAAACGCAACACAGATGGGAAACAAACAACTCATTATTCCCAGCCGAGGCGGGAGCTCATCATTAGGCTTAGGCACGGGCGATGTTGCTATTGTTGGAATTAGGGTTAGGGTTTCCGAACGGATAGACAAGGGACATCACGTTCTTGATAATGAAATCTTGGGTTGAAGGGATTATTAGGGCTGCAAATGAGCTGAGTTGGCAGCCTTGTTTCGCCGGTGAACGGTTCATGCGGTAACCCAAAGCCTGGGCTGAGCTGAAATCTCTCTTACAAAAGGTGCATGCAAGGTAAGAACGTGGGGGCAGGGGCCAAGTACTACTGCACCGTCCGTGGGTGTCTTCTTCGAAAACACCAACTTCCCAAGAAAATCATTGTCTTAAATCTTCGTACATCTGTGGCTTTTTCCACTGAATACTATTACTTACTATAGTTTTGAACTATCTTGGCCCTATTCAGCTGCTATGTGTACCGTGGTGATAGTGTGTGACACTAAATTTGAAAAAATAGATGAAGGGTGTGAAAAAGATGCATGTGTAAGGGAAGCTATGGTTTAAGACACATGTTATATATATGGGTATTGTGGATTTGTTTAAGGGAAGCAATGGGGGATAAGGGGGTCATAGCCAAGAGAGAAAGATATCAACAAACTAAAGTTTTTTCTTACAAGCTGATGCGTTTGGAATTTAGTTTTGAAGGCTATTATTAAAACCCCAGGAATATTGGCCCTCAACATCTCATTTGTTTATATGCCCCTACAAAAACCATCTTGTTTCGATGCCTTGGGTTCAACGTCGTCGTTTGATAAGTGGAAACGTAGTCAATGGCCTCATCAAGTTCTTACATTTGCATTTACTAACTAGATTGTGAAAGATTCTTTTCTTGTTATGTTCGGCATTTTGCAATTGAATCAAAGTGTGGCATTTTCATGCGGTCCATATGATTGCTGATCATATGTGCAAGAGATGATCATCATCACCACAACTGGATTTGCATTTAAACACACTAATTACCCATCGAATTATCCCTTAATGTGCATAATTGAAACTGACTTCAAAATCAAATTCGGGCTTCGGCTAGAGATATCATACGATACGAATAAAGAATACTTTCACTTTACATTACGGTAGTATGGAACATTTGATATGATGTGCTAGCAATATTAAAGTAACCTCCGATTATTACTTAATAGGGCACCTGTCGTTTTGCCATTGCATGGTAATGGTATTCTTCAATATATTTTATACATAAGAAACGATATAATTAACTACACTCTCCAATCAATATTTTCTTATTGAAAACTTGCATTGACGCATAACAATGGATCGTTCTTTCATTCTACATTTGAAACTTTTATTCTTGAATTGAAACAGACGGATATACCTAATACCTACAACTAAGCGAAAGCAACAACTGCCGAGAACTGTAATAACAATGGACAGATTAAAATCTCCCAAGAATCCAATGACTTGTGGTTTTCATAGCTTAATTAGCAGTTCCATCTTTTTTCACACTTCAAACACCCTCCAATAAACCCAAAGCAGGCGTTCGAAACAACCATTTTAGTCGGCCTCGGATTGATCTTTTTTGCACGGCGGGCCGCTTCATCTGTTGTAAATAACAACCGGCGAGGCTTCATGCAATCTACGTAGGGAGAAAATTGCAAAAAAGACACGAAGTCCTGTTTCTATGTACCTGAGTTCAACAACGTCACGAATCTTCACAAAAAAAACATTAACATCTTCGTTAATCTCGCCAAAAATATTAGGGCAGCCATCCCATTTCCTTAGTTCCCGAGCTTCCCAGTATCCACCTGCGTAACGAAAGGTTCCTTCGCCGGCCCTTTCGAACCACCGTGGCCTCCAACCATTCTCATGCAACTTTCTTGACTGTAAAAATGAATCAGAGAAAGAAATTGGTAAACAAACTATGCAATTTCTGATAGTTTGAAGTAGACTTACAATTCTCTGGCGTGTCTCCAATCGAAGCTTCTCAGCATTTGCCTTGTCGAACTCTCCGTTCTCCAAATGCCGTTGATCGGCCTCAATCTAGAATCTGTAGGCGGTAGCCTCTCCTTCATTCCGTGATTAAATACTTGTAATCAGATAATGAAAATCAGGACAGAATCATACAAAAAGATTAAGGACGTAATCTCTTCCTTAAATTCTTTCTTTCAGATGGACTACCTTTAAATCTGGAGTCAGCTCGTTGAGGGTAATCGCAAAAGAAGTCAGTTGTATCGAGTACTATTCAAAGGTGGCTCATTCTTCTTCCATAACAAAGATGCCTCCGAGCTATTCTTCAAATTTCCACTTCCTTCGGCGTAATGAATGCTATCGTCCCACTTTCCAATTAATTGAGCTATTTTTCTCTCCGATTCATCTTCGATAAACTCAACAACCTGTCGTGAATGTGAATACTGATAAAGATCGAATCTTTTTTCTTACAGCTTCGTGTAATGAAAGTGAAGATAGAAACCATAAAAGGTGTTCTTTTTTTCACCTGGTGAGGATTGCGATCGAGGAGGCTCTGTTCTTTGAACTTGAGTTTGCACGAATAACCGCGGTTACTCTGTATGTGCATCGTGCCGTGGTGGTCGCAGTATATGTTACCGAGGATCAGATTATATATGCTCGTCGTCACCTTCGCTCCACACAGTTTACGGGAAATTCGATTCAGGCATCTTGACTTTTGACCACATAATGTAAGAAAAGATTCTTATAAAAAGTTTTCACCTTGCTCCATTGGAAGATCTCGCCGTCGTCGAATTCTAAATGAAGGGTTCCTAGGGAGTCCTAAAGGATCAAGTTGGATAGATCTTCCCCAGAATTTCGATTTGATATTCGTTTCGCACCAGAATTTCCAGCCTTTGCCTTCGCAGTGGCAAGCTATGATCGTAGGATGATGACTGACCTGCAAGAGAAACATAGATGTTAGAATTTAGATCGTATAATAGCTCGACCGCTTTTCGAAATTTATTACCTTTTCTGAGAAAAAACGAACTCCCTTTTCTGGGTAGTCAGCTTCGTATGTTTCGCCGAGCAAGGGATTGAAGGGTTTACAGCTACGGCCCTCTGATGAAGAATATCCAGACACGGCGAAGGCAGCAACTTTCAGAATCCTCATTAGACTATTTCCCTGGATTTGTAGCAGCTCAACTATCGCATATTTCAAATAAAAGAAAAAGAATTTAGGTACGCGAGATGATGTTTTGATGGAAGATACATACCGATTTTCCGTATTCATACGCCTCATCCAAGAGATGGGAATACTCTAAATCCTCAAAGCATTTTTGTAGAGATGATATTGGCTCATTAAAGTACACGGGCAGACAAACCCGTGTAAGATCCTTGCCTATGTTGTCCTTAATCATTGACCATAAGCTCACTCCTTTTTCCTTCTCCATTGGCTCGGGTAACTTCTTCCTTCTCTCCACATTATGATTATTGCCAGTATCCATTTTATCTAAGGCAGATGTTGGTTCGGAAAAGTGCTCGTTCGTATCGAAGAACTGAGGCTCATCGTTATCAGATGCTTCATCGAGCTCTTGTCTTTCAATATCATCGGATGATTCTGTAGTGCTAAATTCTGTAGAAATGGAAGCTTTTGAAGCTCAACATATGAGCTTGCCTTAAGAAACGATAACATGAAATTCCAAACTGCTAAACCAGATAGTCAACTGATAAACTACCGTAAGAACCCAATAAAAATCCTCAACTGTTCGAATGTACAAAGAAAAGGTTAACGGGTATTTACCGATGTATTTTCCTCGGGCAAGATTTGTGTATCGATACTCACCATTAATCCCACCAGAACCTTCAGCTTCAGTATTTGAAGCCTGGAGAAAAAAGGGCCAATACACGACAGAAAATTAAAAAAAAAAAAAACAAAAAACAAAAAAAAAACCCTGCTTTAATAGAGAGTTCTATCAATCATTTTATCGAACAGAAGAACTTCAAAAGTCTCACCTCCAATTGCCTCAGAGTATCCAACAAATCAGATCGCTCCTTATACAGATCTTGAAACTGCCCCTGCACGCCGGCGAACTCCGAGAGCATTATCTGCTCGCAATCTCTAACCAGCCCTTCATCGATTCCTCCCTCGAGCAAGCGATTCTTCAACCTTTCAGTGGAAATCGACAAGTCCCTCGTCAAAAGTGGGATTTTATCGCGCTGCTGTCTTATGGCAGCAGCAGCTAAAGCCTGAACCCAATCTGTTCTTTCTTCCTTGAATTCGTCCTCAAATGAAGCGTCTTCGTCGCCGTAAATACGTAGAAACGCCTTTCGTCGGATTTACTCTCGCGAAACCAAGAGATCTTCAAGTGAAAAACATTCTCATGATTATAGCAGAAGCATTGAATGTGAGCAGAATGATTACGTATGATCTGAAGAACAGTCGTCGGTAGTAATAATTATGCACAAGTGTTACGAGGCTCACCAAGAATCCCATCAATTTGATAGAAAAATAATATTGAGTAATCAATTCATTATTTTATAGCTTTCTTCTTACACAGAGTGAAGAAATGGGTCCTATAGAGACAGAAGATATCCTTCTTCTATCAGTTCATCAACAGCATCTGTGAGCTCCACCACAGTAATGGAACTTCGAACTTTGGCATAATTACTTATCATGTTTGGGGGAAATACTCTCGGAGCCCCTATACTATTCTAAATTACACATCGACCCTAAACGGTCATTAATTGTAAGGAAAAACATGATCATACTTTGACAACCTTTACTTTCTACGGAAATCTACACATAAATACCCAATATGAAAAAAATCAGCCACTTAGGTACCTTGTCAGAACTATTTTATAGTTAGGTACCTAGTTGAATAAAATTTTTACACTTAGGTACCTAATCATCTAAGATTACCAAAATATCCTTATTTCTTTTCTCTTTTCAGTTTTTTTTTTCTGCAAAATTCGAGCTCCATCCCCGTCGACGAATTTCCATCTTGCAGACCACCTCCTTCCGTTCGTTCCGGCGCCGAACAACCATCGACAAGCCTCTTGAAAATTGGGTTCTTGATTTTGGGTCATAATTTGTCAGGTAGTCTTTTTCTTTTGCAAAGGGTTTGGTTAGTCGATTTTACGCATTTGTTCAAGGTTTAGCCCAAATCCGGGAGCTCAATGCGCTCCAAGAGCTCGATATAAGGGTGGAATGTTAGGATTTGGTAGTTATTTGAGGCTAATCCATCGAGATTTTGGATTTATTTTTAAGAACTGTTACGACGTACCATTTGTTATGTATATTACGTACCATTGTTTGTTGTTTTATCGTACCTAAATATATTATGTGATACAGTCCGATTGGATATTTATGTTATGCAGTATTTGTGTATTTATATTACGTACCAAGTAACGTGTCTATATGTTACCAAAATGTCCTATTATGCAGTACCAATCTAAACTATACAACGTACCATTTATAAAGGTTGTCATATTATCTGAAAATATAGCATCCGCAAATTCGGTTGGTGGCGGGACGTTATTTGCAATGTGTGAGTATAAAAGGGAGTCTTCCTTACTATTAATCACGAAGCAACGACGCTTATCGATATATACGTATCCCTCCAAAGAAGGTGGTCGAATATCGATTCCCGGCATGCCAGTTATCTAATGTAATGTATGCAAACATGGTACCCTAATATATGCCAACATGGTACCCATATATGCCAATTTGGTACCGTAATACATATATATTTGGTACTGTATATATGTCAATTTGTTACTGTAATATATACCAACATGGTACTGTAATATATACAAATTTGATACTGTAATATATGCCAGTTTGATACCGTAATATATGCAGTAATATATGCCAGTTTGGTACCGTAATATATTTCAATTTGGTACTGTAATTGATGCACGTTTGGTACAGTATTATATGTAAATCTGGTATTGTAATTAAGGCCAGTTTGATACCCTACGACATGCAAGTTTGGTACGGTTATATATTACTCTTTGGTACTGTTATTAATGGCATTTTGGTACGATAAGAAATGCAATTTTGGTACTCTAAGACATGCAATTTTGGTACCCTAAAAGAAACCATTTTGCTAGTCAGATTAATTTGGTACGGTTATATACAACTACTTTGGTACTGTTATTAATGCCATTTTGGTACTCTAAGACATGCAATTTTGGTACCCTAAACGAAACCATTTTGCTACTGTATGCACATTTGGCACCGTAACATGTTAATTTGGTACTGTGATGAATGCCAGTTGGTACCCTACGACATTCAATTATGGTACTGTAAGACATGAAATTTTGGTACTCTGAGACATGCCATTTTGGTACTCTAAGACATGCAATTTTGGTACCCTAAAATTAAAGTAACAACTGGTATTTAAGCCTTGACTATATTCCGTCACAAACGAAGCATTTCAGCAAGTGTTCACGTGGAAGACAAGGATTAGACATTTTCTGATTTTTTCAGTAATGATTGCACACTTTTCTGACATTTTTCAGTGATGATTTGAGAGATTTCTGACATTTTCAGTCATGAGTTGGTCAAATTCTGACATACGAGGTATTAAATAATAAAAGTCAGCTCGTCTGACATGTCAGTGGCTTTCCTAAAATGTTTCATGTCATCAGTAATTTTGGGTACTGCAACCGTGGCTGGTTTGGTACGCTTTAAACCAAAAGATAGGTACCCCTACAAAGACCTTTAAGGTACGGCGTCCCTTATATATATGATACGTCGTACTAGGGTTAGTATTTTTCGAGGTCGATCGAAGAACTTTTTCATCTCGAACCACCGTAAAACAATAATATATAGTATGCAATACGTTTCAGATCAAATTCGGTGCATTAAACCCCGCACAGATGAATTAAATCTTAAAATACCAAGATTCATTGTAGTATAAGGATAAAAGCTAGAACATCTACAACATGTTTTGAATAATTTGGTGAGTGCTAGATCTGTGAACTCGGTGCATTAGGCTTTCCTTTTTTTTCTCGTTTCGTTATTGTTCGGCATTGTGAAAATAACGCAGGACAACGCGATTCGATTAGGAATGTATTCATTTTTCGATCGTATAACAAATGATACCGTATACTTTCATATCTGGGTACCGTATATGTATAATTCTGGATACCGTCAACATGCAGGTTATGGTACTATATATGTAAATGATAAGGTACCTTACTGTACAAGATAAGCTATCTTACTGTACACGGATAGGTACTTCATATATTCTATTTATGGTACGGGACATATACACATAATGATACGGTTAACCCGCATATTATGGTACTCCGTATGTAAAAGATATGGTACGACAATATGAACGACAATGTACTTCATATCTTCTATTTATGGTACACCATATATAAACATAAGGATACGGTTAAACTGCATATTATGGTACTATGTATGTAAACGATATGGTACGTTAATATAAAAGACAATGTACTTCATATCTTCTATTTATGGTGCGCTATATGTTTACATAATGGTACGGTTAAAGTGCATATTGTGATATTATTTATGTAAAATATAAGGTACGATCACATAAAAACACATGGTACTGTATAAAATACGGACAATCAAATAGAACTACACAACACAACACAACACCTGGCAGTAACCGTCCACACACAAAAAAACATGCATATTATGGTACTCTTTATGTAAATGATAGGTGCGCTAATGTAAAAGACAAGGTACTTCATGTCTTCTGTTTATGGTACGTTATATATTTATATAAGGGTACGGTAAACCTGCATATTTATAGTACTCTGTATGTAAAAGATAAGGTACGCTAACATAAAAAAAATATGGTACTTCATAAAATACGAACAAGTCTCCAAACATAGATAACTTAAAAGAAATAGATCAACTGGGGCCGGTTAACGAAATAGTATCACAACCGCAAAGTCTCCAAACAATATCACAACCAAGTCTTCAAACATAGCATAAAATAGATCTAATCTAGTCTCCAAACAGTCTCCAAGCATAGCAGAACTACACAACAAACATAAAAGAGAAAGTCTCCAAACAGTCTCACAACCAAGCCAAATAACTTAACGAAATAGATCTAGCATATAATTGTGCTCGTCACGTAAAATGCGAGCAGCCATAGTAGCACGATCAGATCTTTTTTAGAGGCATTTCTGCAAAAAAAGCAAAATTGTTATTAGTACCATTTTATTCACACACTTATAGTAGATCAAAACAGAGAAGGATGACAGCTGGAAGAAAGATCATATGAGTTCGGCGGTGCCTTGGTGCCATTTCTGCAAAAACAAAACTGTTAGTGAGTAATGAAAAAGCAGTGCCATTTTATTCACACACGGCGTACCAATTTGCCCAAACAGATGGTACCAAATGCATTTGTCATGTAGTACCAAATAATCAACATAACGAGTACCAAATTCGAAACATAACAATATCCACAAATCAATTGACCAATCCTGATAAATACACAGACTGACAAATGTTAGATCATCTCAACTAAATATCGGAAGTCGTGATGAAGAAAACCTGCAGATGATGATACGGTAAACCTGCAGATAATACTCTAGTGGGTCATCTTATGCGAGGCCATCAGATCCCGAACGTAGATAAAAAAACGCAGGATGACACCTGGAAGAAAGTTCAGATCTGTCTTGCGGAATCATTTCTGCAAAAAAGTAAAACTGCTAGTAAGCGATACCATTTTATAGACACACGGCGTACCATTTGCCCAAACAGATGGTACCAAATATAGTGATCGTATAGTACCAAAACAAATTGACCCCATTTGAAAAACCCAAACTGACCCATTCCAAAACCCCCAAATTGACAACAATCAGTCCACCCATTCGAAGATACACGCACAGCTACCACACTAAATTGAACCATTCCAAGGAAACCCTAATCTAACAACAAATCGATGTCATTCGAAAAACACGCTGCTATTGTTACGAAATTGCTTAAACCCAACGAATAACGGCAAAATCAAATTAGATACAAGCCTATTGGTAACTGTAATACCACTACGAAATGCCACTACGTAATGTAATGAAGCGAATGACTTACCTATCTATTTCAAAGGGGAATACCACGACGAACGAGAACCCACGACGTTGAATCTGAAGCAAAAACAAACGGGGGTCGATTTCTGGGAGAAAGACGCGCGATTTGGGTTGGTTTGGGATGGTGCGATTTTTTTTTTTTTTTTAGAACAAACGTGAGCTGAAAATAAGAAACTAGGTAAATGATGTAATAAATCTGTTTTATCAGGGGTAAATTCGTCAGTTAGGTACCTATCAGTAAGATAAAATTCAAGTAGGTACCTAGAGAAAAAATAAGTCTGACAAGGGACTGAACTGTTTAATTTTTATTGAAGTAGGGATTTAAGTGTAGAATCCCCCTACTTTCTATAGCAATATATATATATATATATACATATATATATATGTATAACTAACAAAAGAAAAGATAATTAAAATATATACATCGCTCCTCAGCCATATAAATATTTAAATATATATATTGAAAAAATAAAAGTGGGAAAAGGGATCTGGCTGGGTCATACCATACATACGTGCAAATACTTTTTCCAAGTCCTAAAAATAGACACTGAAACTGGAAACTGATTCAGGTGAATTTTTCTTGGACGCATATTTTGCCTAATAGTAGAAATAAAAGGATTTCCAATAAAGAAAATGGAATTATTTGGAGTACTATTTAAAACAATTTCTTATTTTGGTTTTTCCCCCCCGATATATGATATTCGACTTATTACAAATTGACAAACCCCCACTCAGTACAGTACTTTTTTTTTCTTTCTCCATATGAAAGAATCCTACATTATACATAAATACTCAAACTGCCATATGGAAATCGATCAACCATTATTTAGAATAACAATTCGCGTTATAAACTTGTAGAGCCGATAATCGATATGCATTATCTCTAGTGGAAAAACGAAATACGTGTCATAACCTCACCTAACAAAATTTAATGTAGGAGACTTATCTATTTCCAATGTAAGAAAGAGAGAAGTAAATCGTAAATGTAATTAATTAATTACCAACCTTCAAATGCACCGTGCCGACATTGCGTCGACTCCCATTTTTCTGCTTCCGTACACGGTTGGCGGTGGCCGAAGACCCAATCACCACCACGTCCACCAACGCGCCGCCGACGCGCGTGGACTTCGAGTAGGACAAAACGCCGTCGTTCCTCAGCGTGAACCACCGAGATCGCCATCCCTTTCCATAGTTGGTCCACTTGTAGAGTAACCCAGCTACGCTGCTGCTGCCGTCGTCGGCGGTGCCGCCCTGCTCCGGCGAAGTCAGATCCAATACTCAAGTTGACGGCCGACCCGGTTCTCAACAGGGTGGGTTCGGGAGATCCGCCGCCGATCGGCGAAGGCTCTAGGGTTATGCAACAAGTGAGGGGGTACAATTCTTTCACGCGCATTCTCAATTAATGATGACGTGATAGCTCTAAGGAATATGCTATTTATTGCATAAATAATGACCTGGGCATTTCATATTGTTGGCCAGAGAGAGAGAGAGAGAAAGAGAGAGAGAGAGAGAGAGAGAGCGCTGAAACTTAGGTTATCTCTTGATTCTTTGATTTGCAAGAATCGAGCGAGAGAGAGAAGAGAGACTAAGAGATATAATTAAATTTTGTGGTACATCTCTATGTGGAATTCAGAGAGAGAGAGGAGAGAGAGGGAGAGAGAGAGATAGAGAGAGAGAGAGAGAGGGAGAGAGATTATGAATTCATGTGATAGCTGAACAATACAGAGGCAGAGAAGTGCTCAAGTATTTGCAGCTATTTAAATAAACTTTGAGCTCCAATTAGAATAACGCAACACAAACACACAACTTGTTTATTTATTTATTGATTTATTGACACAGAAAGGAAGATGAGTTATCAATCCATATTGCGAAAATATATATGTACGCATTTTAAATAACTTGAAATAAGTTCAACCACTTTTTCGGACATATGCTTCAAAAGAAATGACTTATAATTGACGTTAAAGAATAATAATACAATAATTTTCCCTTTCAATTAATGGGTCCTCAAAAGCTTCACTTAGTCGTAATCACAAGTCCTCCCCAGAATCAACCTTTGCTTTTAGATGGGCTAAGCGCAGCAGTTTCATGTCAATATATCAAATCTCACTTAACTAAGCATCACATGCTAAGGAAACATATAACAAATCTTCTTATCTCTTCCTTTATCTTAAAGCAATAATTTTTGTTATTTTTCCTACTTGAACTGTTGTAGTACTTTCTGATGGGGCATTAATAATATTTTTATGCAATCAATGAGATTTCTTTTATTATCATTATTGTAGTTATTATTAGTATTAATGGAGCTTATTGTAGATGTGATTTGAGGTCAATATAGTAGTGGGATTTCACGTGGGCATGTGTTAAAAGGAGGGATAAATGCCACATTTCAAGCCACACTCTTGATTTATAATTGTGATTGATAATGATGATGATGTTAACCTTCACTTTGATGGCCGTTAAGATATTTTACCCTTAAAAGGGTAATTCTATTGGTGTTGGAGTTTATGAACATATGAGAGATTGATTGAAGCTTGTAGAGAAAAGGAAAATGAAGGAGATAAGTTGTAATCTTTTTAACTTAGAACTTCATCATTCATAGGGTTTTCATACATTCATACATAACATACATTCTTACCATACATGATACATCACTTATATAGATGCTATATGACAAAAGTTTCTCCCATAAGCCATACTTTATCTAATCATAACACACAACATGGCATGGTAGACAAGGTCATATCAAAGCATAACTTGGACCATGCTTTACTAGCCTAACACTTCTAAAGCATGTTCACCCATTACTTCCAAAAAGTAGTACTAAACATTATCATATCATTAAGAAAATATTATCATATATTAATATTTTAACACTCCTCCTAATATTTTCTTAATGACGCTTAGCGACTCTTAGCATTTGAGTCTTCCTTTGCGCAATGGCTTCATATCGTCGTATTGGCATGTTGATCGCATGAACGACATTGGCCGAGTTTTACCTTACCATTCTTTTTAGCTCGTCGAGTGGCATGAGTCTTGATCTCGACATGTTTAGTTCTTTCATTTGCAGCGGAATCATCATGAACGAAAGGCGTTGGCTTCGGCATGCTCCTCCTCATTTTAGAGTTGAGAGCCAAATGTCGAAACTGAAAATTTCCGTCCATCGTCATCTCCTCCTTCATCGCATGTTCCCCTTCATCATGCTTCATTACTTCTTTTAACGAGGAAGTTTCCACCCTAGCATACATGCATTTTTCATCCGTCGTCATCATAGGCTTCGTTTTCGACGTAGATGAGATGAGAGGTGAGTCATCATCATCGTTCGAAACATAGTTAGCACCTTCATATTTCTCATTGAACTTCAAAGAGAAACATTTTTCAATCATAGCCACCTTCGCCAACATCACGCCATTCGGATCATAGACAACACATGCATTGTCTTTAAACAAAAGAGAGTATCCTCTTTCGACCATTCTTGCAACGCTCAAAAGATTTCGAGTTAAATGAGGAACAAAGAGAACGTCGGAAATATACTTTGTACCTCGCTTCGTGTTGACCGGTATCGAACCTTTTCCTTCGGCTTGAATGACTTTCCCATCTCCGAGTCGAACTGTACTTTTGATAGATTTGTTCAAGCTCGAAAACATCTTTCGTCTTTACACATGTGGCTCGTGCAACCGCTATCAATGAGCCAAGTTTGCTCATCTTTTGCTTCGGGCATCGCCATAAAAAGGTATTCTTTAGCCTCTTCTTGATCATCGGAAACGTTGGCTTGTTGTGGTTGAACGTTGGCTTGTTTCTTTAGCCGACAATTCCTTTCAACATGTCCCATTTTCTTGCAATGGTTGCATCGGATTGCGCCTTTGTCTTTGTACCAACAATCACTTTCGACGTGGTTGTTTCGAAAGCATATTTTGCACGACCGAGATGGCTTTGCTTTGTGTTTCCAATTTTGAGCACCTTTTTCTTCATCATCATTGTCTTGACCTGGGTTGCGCCTCCTTTTTCTTGTTTTTCTTTCATCTTCGCTTTAAAGGCCGGAAAAGCTCCTTCGGTTGCATCTTCTTCTCTCATATTTGCACGTTGCTCTTGAGTTTGAAGCTTGCTAATGAGCTCGGCAACGGATAGAGTCTTGAGGTCGCATGATTCTTCGATAGCCGAGATTTTCGCCTCAAATTTTGAAGGTAGACTTATCATCATCTTTTCCACCACCTTTGCATCGTTGAACTCTTCTCCCGTTAACCTTATTTTGTTAACGATGTCTAAGAGTTTGGAAGAATACTCCTTCACCGAGTCTCCATCCTTCATTTTCAACATTTCAAACTCTCTTTTTAGAGTTAAGAGTTTGATGCTCTTGACACGATCGCTTCCTTCAAACTCTTCCTTCAACTTATCCCAAGCCTCTTTCGGATTTTCACAAGTCATGATTCTTGTGAAGATCGTATCGGAGAGGGCCGAGTGTAAACATGTGAGAGCTCTTGGTTTTTTAGCAACGTCTTCTTCGTGCTTCTTCATTTGAGCGATCGTTGGGTTTGCTCGTAAGGCCGGTGGTTCGTCATCACTTTCCACCACATTCCATAGACATAGCGCTTTCAAGTACGCCTTCATCTTGATCGCCCATATGTGATAATTTTCGCCATTGAAAATCGGAGGCCCCGTGCTTAGAGAGTTGCTCGCCATCTTCGTCGCTTTCTTCTACGGGTGTGTGTGTGTGTATTTTTATAACTCACAGATCCCTTAAGAATAAGGCTCTGATACCATGTTGGAGTTTATGAACATATGAGAGATTGATTGAAGCTTGTAGAGAAAAGGAAAATGAAGGAGATAAGTTGTAATCTTTTTAACTTAGAACTTCATCATTCATAGGGTTTTCATACATTCATACATAACATACATTCTTACCATACATGATACATCACTTATATAGATGCTATATGACAAAAGTTTCTCCCATAAGCCATACTTTATCTAATCATAACACACAACATGGCATGGTAGACAAGGTCATATCAAAGCATAACTTGGACCATGCTTTACTAGCCTAACACTTCTAAAAGCATGTTCACCCATTACTTCCAAAAAGTAGTACTAAACATTATCATATCATTAAGAAAATATTATCATATATAATATTTTAACAATTGGCACCCTCCTCTTTTCTATTTGTACCCTTTAATTAATGTGTAAATAAATTATCAAATACTTACCAAAGTAATTATTTAAAAACATTAAATGCTTACCAACTTTAACCTATTAAATAATTACCATAAAAGTAAACCATACTCCTAAATATCGACCTAATTGACAACTAACCACAAGTATTGCCACTAATGCCTTAATGATTACATCTTACTTCCCAGCCTCTCCATTCTCCCGTTAAGTGATACAATTGCATATACAATTTATGTGTAATCACCACGTTCGAAAGTAACATATATAAACTGGATAACTAAAAAAGTAAGTTGTGAAGATAACCATTATTTACTTAAGATTCAACAACAAAATTTACCTTAAGATTATTTTATATTGAATTGCTTAAAAAAGCTAGTATTCAGTTAATTGGTATTGTTAATGCATTTATTTGATTTTTGCGTAAATAGTAATTAATATTTATTCTATATGAATATTTTCATTTGAAATAAATAAATATTAGTATTGATAATTTTTTTAAAAAAAATTGTAATATTTTAAACTTCAGATAAAAGTGTGAGGCTAATAATACAAGATACAATAATAAGTATGTCAAATATCGTATTGTTATATCATTGGATAAAAAAGTTAATTAATATTGTTGAATAACTTACGCAATTAAAGTTGTTGAATTCTATAAAAATAATAAAGAAGATATTATTGCTAGATTCATGTGATTAGGTAACACATTTTAAGTGTTTGGGGTGTAAAATGGAGGTGTAAATAGTAGAGGGGTGTGAATAGTAGGACCATATTTTAAATCGACCCATCCATGTATATAATATCGGAATAAGCACGTTTATGGATTAAATGATTCGCAGTTTGTGGATTGCATTTATCGCTAAACTACGATTATGTACAATTTGATTCCAAACATACAAAATACCAAATTGATATTACTCGACAAGTGATATCCCACTTCTTAATCGACGATTAATTAATTAAATGAAAAATATTTATTTTCAATCTATCATGTCAAATGTCATTATTAATCCCTTAATGTCATCGTCATTTGGATTAGATTTGTATTGACTGACAGATTGGTTAAGCAAACAGCTACATAAAATGGCATTGTTTGTATGGAATTTAGGTGACAATTTCTTTTTTTTTTTTAGAAAAAAGAAACCCAAAGAAAGTCGTTGAAATTTAGACATAATAAGAAAGATAAAAATTTGTATTTTTCATCTAATTATTGATTGCGATTGCTCAACCACGTCGCCTATGTTTCTTATAGAGAAAATGTGCCAACATCAATAGCCGAGAATAATGGAAAAGCACATACATTTTGTTCGCATTATTTATTACTATATTTAGTAATAAGTTATGACAGAAAGTCTTTTACTACAAGATTTCAGTGCATCGATGTTCATCGTATCCCTTGCTTATTAAGAAAATGCCCAGATACCAATCATAGTAGTTACTGCATCCCTATATTCGGTTAATACTAAGATTTTGTTGGATTAAAAAAACTTTATATTTTTAAGGTAAAATAGTTTTCAAATGATTAGAAAAAAGTAGAAATATTACGTTTTAGTTCATTATGCCCAATGCCGTGTGTCGAGATTATGCCTTGGTCAAGACAAGAAAATGGGACCATAACATTACTTCTGCGAACAGAGTTTAAATTAAGTCTTTTGGAAGATAATATATGCATACAACTAGTCTTGAAATGAGGGATTTAATGCAGTGTAGTCACGATCACAAGCTACCATTGTTTGACCAATATTACAGTGATGACCACCATTTTTTTTTTCGATTTAATTTGTACCTTGAATATATTCTTTATATGCATATTGAATTACGGGGGAGTTATAAAAACAAAAGGTAATTTTCTGTATTATTGTTAGTATTCGATCACGTAAAATAGAGCAGCAGTGTGACTGACAACAAACTGCGTTTCTAACTCGAACGAGTACTTTTTGTCCTCTTCCATTCAACATGAGGTGAAAAATAAGATGATGACATTTGGTTTTGTTATATTGGAGGGAGAGCCCCCACCTAAATTTAATTTCGAGTATATATATATATATATATTGGAGAAAAGCATATATATATATATATATATATATTCCAATTGAAACTGCGCAAAATTATTAATGAAAATTCTTTATTTATAATTTATTTATGTAAGTATTTATCTAGTTAAGCGTCCGGTGAAATATATGCGGAAAAATATTCAAATCCATCAGAAGCCACGAATTTAGTACAAATTTATTATCATGGGACAGGCTTTTATTTATGTACTAAATATATGCGGAAAAATATTCAAATATATAATTTATTTATGAAAGTATTTGATTTTGAGTAAATATGTGTGCGTGACAGGCTTTTCTATCATGGGAAGCCACGAAGTTAGTACAAATTTACCAAATTATTTCGGCCTTGCGCGTGACATTGTTTGTTGTCTTAAAAAAATAATCTTGACATGGGATTATCTTGTCTTATATATCTAAAAAAATAGAATTGTATGGAAAGCGATTGATTATGGTGTAATTTCCCTTATAATTTCACATGGTAGGTCCTCGTTAGTACATAATAATGATTCAAAATTTAAACTCAAGAAACACTAATAGCTGTATCAATGTCGGTCGAGTACTGCATATGTTCTTGGATTACTGTGCTTATCTTTACGCAGTCCATCGTACGTAACCATATATGTTGTCTTTGCCGTCCATAATGATCCAATATATCATTATACATCTCTTATACGGTAAATTGTAAATATTTCAACAGATGTTTCCCACGTTCAAAGTGGTTGGATGGAATTACTACACTATGTGAAGAACTAGATAGATAAGACTCGATTGTTTGTTTTTATTTCCTTCCACTAGTTGGATGGAATTACTACACTATGCCGCTGCAGAACTTAGAATTTTTATATTTTGTCACATTATATCATTACATTGCAGGCATTTCTGTGCGAAAAACCAAATGGATTCGGTGCTGAACTACCATATCTTTCAAAAAGTTTCGAGTTTTCATTTTATTTTTATATTGGGTGGTTCGACATATGCATAGTATGATTTCAATCGGTTCAATATTACAAATACGATATATTATAACTTATAAAGACATGGGTAATGGGCCGAATTGGGCGGTTCTATCGGTTTCCGGTTCAACCGTTCGAGATGGTACCGGTTTCGGTTCCAGTTCCGGGACCATTTCCCCAGGACCGGCTCAGAACTGCGGAAGTGAACCCCGGGCTTGTAATGGGCTGGTTCCAGTTCGAAAACCGGAATCGGCCTTAATTTTTTTTTTACTTTGAGACAATTCTTTAAAAAAAATCCGAAAATTTATTCCAAACAAAACAAAAAAAGATAAGAAAAATTACAAAAAAAAATTAAAAAACTACCTAAAAATTACAAAAAAGAAAAACAAAATATTCGAAATAAAAAAAAAACATAAAAAATACAATTTATTCGACTTGACTATTAACTAAAACTATGTTCGAGGCCTCTTCGTCTTCGTCCGAACTGGAAGAACGAAACTCATCGATGGCGTTCTCTCGTCGGTTCTTCGATTGGGCCAAATACCAATCCTTCAATAAGGTTAGCATTGCGAGGGAAGCCGGGCTAAGGCTCGCGCGTCGGTCGCCGATAATTCGTCGGATGTAGAGAAGGCGGACTCGGAGGCGACACTAGACGCTTGCACGGCTAAAACGTCTCGAGCGCCGGCGGATATGATCGGATAAAGAGTCGTGTTCGACTTCCACCAGGCCAAAACGTCGAAGTCTTCAGGAGTCTGGAAGTTGTGGCTCAGGTAGAGTTGTATCTCATTCGTGTTCGACCCCGACGCACGCGTTTGGTCTTCGTCTTTGTGCCTTCAATCTTCGTAGTAGTCTCATTACGTCGCATCCTTCCGACGATCCGGCTTCGCTCGCTGGTACTTGCTCCACACTGTGTCCCTGCTCAGGTGCATAAACTGAAAAAAGTTCTTGGAGAGACTCGTGAATTGACGCCTTTTGGTCGTCCACTTTCTTTCGGTCCCTCGTCAGTCGCCGCTGTCAGTTCCGGTACATCGTTCTCCATGTCGGTGTCGGTATTTCCCCTAAACGTATCAGCGTGACATAAAATCATAAAAACATCTTCGTCGTTCGGGTTAGAATTTCTCGATGACGATGCCTTTGGTATTTTAATAATATAAAAAATAATAATTATAATTGTTTGTAATAATAAGTGAGTGTATGCAAGTAGTGTAAATAAAATAATATTATTGCTAATAATTAAATATTAATGATGATGATTTTTAGAGAGTTTTTTGAGAGGGAGGGGGAGAGATTTGGATGTAATTGTGAGTTAAAATGGTTAAAATGAGGTGGTTTATAGATTTTTCGTTTGGGAGTAAATGGTAATTTTTCAGGGTTTATAGAATTAACAAAAAAAAAATAGAAGGACCGTTTGGCCCAACGCTATATAGCCGTTGGGCGGTTCCGGTTCCGGTCGGTCCGGCACCGAGGAACCGGTAATCCGCGGTTCCTGGTTCCCTGAAGTAGCCCAGTTCATTTTAACTGGGCCAGTTACCGGTTCCGGTCCTGGACCGGTTTAATGGGCCGGTTCCGGGCTGGACCGAACCAAAATCCAGGTCTACTTATAAGTGCCAATGGTAAAATGAATAATACATCTTCGTCATTTTAGATTTCAACAAAAAGAATTTTCAATGAAAACATTTAGATGATTCGTTAAAATTAATTCAAAACGCAACAAACGTTTCAACATAAGGTAGATTTATAGATAGAATGTGTAACGACCCTCATTTTCTAATCATATTTAATGGCGGATTTTCGCAACGAAAGCCGCAGAAATCCATAAAAAAAACTTTTTAATTTAAAACAAACTATATTACAAGCTCACACAATCCACGACGTCATATATTACATGCAAGTATGGTTCACACACACACACAACACACATCTTATTTTTACAAATTCGATCCAAATACCAAAATATTTAAAACACACTAAAACCTCTCCACAGGTCGTCATCCATGTACAGCCCCGCCCTCAAAAGTCCGTGGAGTACCGCCATCAGCCTGCCTAGTCGTGACGTACCTCGACGTCGGACTCAGTACCTACAACACGAAAACTCTGAGCGATTGCCCAGTAGATGAATAAAAATGCATGAATGCAAGTGCACACTCAGTTCATGTCCCGAATACCTCGCACTCCTATGCACACTCTTTCTTTCCTCATACCTAAACTTCACTCAAACTAACATACACCAGAATATCACATCCGAACTTTATTCCCACAGTTTACACCTCTGACTGTACTACCATACATCTGAGTAGATGAGTGGCTCACCCAGACTCCCGCAAATAATCGACGGTTTACACCTCAGATTGTACTACCATACATCTGAGTAGACAAGTAGCTCACTCCAGTCTCCCGTCCAACAGTCTACACCCTAGATTGCACTCCCATGCATCTGAATAGATGAATCGCTCACGCCCATCTCCCATCAACGATTTACACCTCGGATTACACCCCCATGCATCCATGTAGACGAGTCACTCATGCCCGTCTCCCGCTAATAACTGACGGTTTGCACCTCGGTATGCACTCCCATGCAACCGAGTAGACGAGTCACTCATGCCCGCCTCCCGTCCAACACCCTAATACTAGCCCCAAATTTTACCTCGCACCTGGACGTAATAAGGCATCACTGTTTTCTACGGTGCTTGAACTCGCTCTCACATGATATGCTCGTGTAGTGCAAATATTGAACATATTACGTGACATGCATGTACAATATAAATAATGTACATATGACGTGAAACAGTTATAACACACGCAAGGCATGTAACTCACCCAAATCATAAATTCATCGAATCCACGTAAGCACATAAATATTACACATTAATTCACATAACCATTTACGTGTCGTAGGTGAGTTTCACCTACTAGTAATCAAGATGTCCTATTGTACCCACTCACTCAAAACCCTTTCAAGTAATTACACCAAATCAATGGACCCAAAATTACATGCCGAAGAATTCATAATTTAATAGGACTCAAAACAAAGGTATATGCCCGACAAACGTGTTAACATTACCTAACAAGAATCAAAATTATTTAAGGACCCCGAAATTATTTTCCAATAACACAAAGATCGAAAGCACTTTATATCCACTTTCAGATATGTTCACAAATAACTCGTATGTTGTAGCTACCCAACATGTTATTCACGCTAAATATCATATACCTACAACTCACAAGAATACATAAAACTAGGGGTGTTCATTCGGTTAAACCGAACCGAACCATACCGAAAATTCGATTAACCGAGAAAATCGGTTCATTGATTTTGTTAACCGAAAAGCGAACCGAAAAACTTTCGGTTCGGTTCGATTTTTACCGAAACAGTTCCGGTTATTTTCGGTTAACCAATGGTTAACCGAAAATTTACCTAATGCAATAAGCAAATAACAATTTTCTTTCCTAATCTGCACGTCATCAGCACCTGAGCATGAATAACGATTTCTTTACCTAATCAGCACATGTCATCAACACCTGAGCATCGATTCTAGTTTTTATTTTATTAAAGCTGAATTATTAAATTGATAATGGGCCCTAGTTGTCGATTGGGCCTACTTTGAAAGGAATCTGTTTAATAATAATGTTGAGTTAATATATATATATATATTACATATAATATAAATGTTCGGTTAATCGGTTAATTTCGGTTACCAAACACTAAAACCATAACCGAAACGATTAACCAAAAAAAAAATAAAATTACTAACCATATACCGAAACGAATTTTTCGGTTCGGTTTTCGGTTAGTACCCAAAAATCGGTTTTCAGTATGGTTCGGTCGGTTAACCATCTTTTGAACACCCCTACATAAAACATCAATTATAGCACACATTCAAACTAAGAAATTTAGGGCTTTCTAACACATAATTCATATCGAATTCTCACCTAAAATCAAAGAATATATTTGTAAATAAATTACTTATGAAGACATCGAAAACCCTTGTATTCTTAGCTACATGACTAAAAGTTTCGATGCCAACATTATATTGAAATTCTTTAAGTATTTCAGCCCTTAATGCCAAGAACTTCCTAACATTGAAACGAACTAATCCTCATATAACATTTACTTCTCAAATATCCGTCCACCGAAAATCTTAATTTACGGAAATTCACCCAACACTAAAGATATTCTATTGAATACTATTCAACTAATCATAGAGTACTTGAAAATCTGGGATTTTAATTCCCACATAGAAGCCACGAAACATTACATAGTTCATCTTACACATATATTTGAAATTATGTAAATAGATAAACACTAAAAACAGATTATCCTAATAGTCAAAATCAGGTAACCCTCATAAACTTCATAAATCATGTAAATCATACAAAACCTCGAATACAAATAAGATGAAACACGAACGTATTTACGTGTTGTAGATGAAATATTCACCTACCTATCATCCTTATGTTAGCAACACGCAACCTCATAAATTCCTAATATTGTGAACCTTCCTTCTTAAGCTTACTTCGATATTTCCTCAAGCTTTTCTCCTCACATCCTATCCCTCACTAATTCCTTTACGTGTGTTAAAGGAGATGAAGAAACATCTTTATAAACTTATCCTATACTTACGTGAGTGGTTGAACAAATGACAAGGACTTTAACGGTTTAGCTTAATGTTTATCTTTCTCTTATGAAATTCATTACTATCGTAAAATACATATCCAACGTTAAGTTAAAAGATTAATTATTATTTTAATGTTGAAGTTGTTTTCTTCCCCTTGACCAAACTTTCAAAAGTTTAACAACTAAGCCATGCATAATGCATGAGATTGATCAAGTGACAAAGACCTTAACCTAATCTTAACTTTAAATAAAATATTAACCATTAGTCTAAATATTACTTTAGTGTTTAACCCCTCACTAGTGACTTTCGAAACCCTTCCTTCGAAAATTAACTTTTCAAAAATCTCATTTTCTACTCTGGTCGCCTTCCAAGATGCTCCCTACCCAAAATTCATAATAATTATGAAAGTCTCATAAAATTAACATACATGTCACGTAAGACACCAAAGAAAAGATTAACATGTAAAACACAAAATAGTTTATGTGTTGTAAATAATTCACTTACAATCCTAACCCCTTTATTTAATTCATATAGCAAAATCCCTAATTAAAGCATTATACTACTATTATATTGTAAATCTATTAGATTTTACAGGTATTACACAATGTGTAGTTTCAAAATGATGTGCGCACAAAATATTGTTCATCTACTTGAATCGAACAACTTGTAGTCTATCTTACTGTAGTCATAGACATTGAGGTCAAAATTTATGAAGTCGAATAATTCTTGTACGAAGCTACGTTCAAGATCTTCTAACTGAAAGTTGTCTAGCTCAACCATTAAGGATTATGCACCTATGTTATCGTCGGTTATTCTTGTCAAGTGTAGCAATGTTAAACGCTCTTGAAACTTTGTCGATAATTATTTCACAAAATTCGTCGGTTCAGACAATGAAGGATCGAAAAAACTGTGATACCGTATACCATACCGAAATTTCGGTATCAAAAAAAATCATCACCATGCCAAAATTTCGGTATACCTTAAATTTCGATACGATATCATACCGAAATTTCGGTATGGTGTCGGTATCATACCTTTTATACCATTCAAACGGAAGGCTTTTTACCATGCATGTTTCGTAACTCGTTAATTCGTTGTTTTCGAATTTTTAGTAAGTTCAAACTCCTTAGGCCCCCAATAAGATGGATTATTAGTACCAAATTTTCCAAAATAAAAAGATTTTTAATTCATAAAATAACATTAAATAATTTACATATTTTAGTCAGTCTCCTTAGTAAGACAAAAAACTTTACATAACCATAAAATACAACATTATATACAGATTAATTAAAACGAAACGGCCTTTTAAAAAATTAGTGAAGATTAACAAAAAGTAATTGCATCACGATTAACAAAAAATTAGTGAAGATTAACAAAATGTGGTCGGCGTCAAGAGTATAGTTAATAATTTATGTTCTAAATAAATTAAGAAGACCCTTATAATATTTTTATTCATTTTATATTTTTTTGAAATAATATAGTATATGGAGGTGTGTGTATATATTATATATATAATATTAAAAATTTTAGTATTTCGTTATTTCGGTATATTTCCCTAGCCCTAGTATATATGCATCCCTATGTAGCTATACTAATCACCCTCTAGGGGTATAGATTACGACGAAAAAATAACTGTTCATTTAACACATACACGCTTATAAGTATTAAAATATAGATTTGCTATGGTGACCACCTACAATGACCAACCACCAGCACCATAAGCAAATCTCTCATTTTTTTTTGCTTTTTTTCGAATCTCGCCTTCAACACCTCCGTATACCCTCTCATATCCATTGTTAACCTAAATATTTGTATTAGTAATAATTAGCTCTTTGGTTTCTCACTATGTTTTTAAATATTTGTACAGTCTTTATTTTTTTCTCGCACAACTAACACCATTATTATATAGTTTGTTTATTATGTAAACTTTTTTAAAATTATCATATATTATTTTATGTTTTATTCTGTTGTGTAAATATTTAAGTAGTTATCGTAACTATAGTTTTAAGGGTTTGTGCTCTCTCAAATAGTGGAAAGAGAAAAACTCACAGATTTGAAGAGAACTTTTAGAGGACTAAAAACATTGAGAGATCCGAGTTTATGTTCCATGTTTGTTTTATGGGAGAAAACCTACTGTTTATGATCGATCTTATATTTCTGGGTTATTGCCACTCGAAAGGAAAAATTTTATCATAAGCAAACTAATATCCTCTGACATAATCTTATGTATTCTATATAAAATTTTAATTGTCTAAATTATCTTGATGATTACTTAATGTTGTAATTTAAAATGTTTGAATTGATGAATTCGATTGAAATCGAATGAAAATTTTATTATGTAAAAATCCTTGTATCCGACAATTTAGTTCTAACGATCGCTAAAACTTTTTTATTTTTATTTTTCTTTTATTTCTTTTTTGCTTTGATTATTAGTATATCGGCTGGAATACCTTGTGTAGCCCTTACGAGATCAAACTATTTACAGTTTGATAAATGGTTCGATAGGTTTAACAACGCCGTGTACGGCTAATCATGGTTATTAAATAATAAATTAATAAAAAATAATATAAGTAAGAGAAAAAAATATGGACATTTTCTATCACGACTTGTGTGGGGTTCCAAACTCTAGTATATATATATATGTAAGCACCATAAAATTTCTATACATATATATATATATATAGTAATACTTATAAGTGTGTAAGGGATTAGCAATAGTGTTTCGTCGTAATCTACTAATAGATGTAATCATTACCTAGGCCTTCCTCAGTGCATATACCCAAAAAGCAGGTTTTTTGCGTGCCACATCAGCGCCACCTCAAAAGTAAAAAACCTATACCTCCAAAATAAAATTCATCTCCAACCATAAACCCAAAAAAGGAGGTTTTTTGGGGACCCACCTCAATTTCATTTAATTTTATTTAATTTATCAATTATATTTATCCAATTTTGTGAAATAATTTATAATTAATTGTATGCCATATTATTTAATTTGTTAAATTTAAGAAAAAATTAATAAATATATTTTTATTTTTCCATTACATAATAAAATGTTACTTTTAAATACGAAATAAATAAAAAATTTTAAAACATTAAAATTTATTTGTAAAAATAAATATATAGTAATATATAAATATTAATAGATGAGGATAAAAAGGAAATAAAGTAATTAGAAAAGAAAAAGCTTACACATAAAGCAAAAAACCTAGGTTTATTCTACTAAACCTAACAAAAAACATATCACCCTTTCTAATGGTAAAAACCTATAGCCATGGGTTTTTTCCTTTGTCCACCTCATCAAAAAACCTTGCATTGAGGAAGGCCTTACCAGAAAAACGTTGTGTGGAATTGGAATGATTTCTTTTTTTTTTATTATTATTGGAATGATTTCATAAATATATAATAAATGTGAAGTGTAGATATGCGTGTCGACCTTAAAAATTTTGTTATATTTATACCATAATGTGTACAGTTGTCCACGTGTCAAGAATGGGTATAATTCCTCAAACTTACATACATATATAATATATCCTTAATATATTATACTTTTGTTGCCCTTTAAATGAAAATATACTATAGAATAGGTGCAACACATTATTTATATTGTTATGCGTTCAAATGGCTATTGGAAGACTTGTTCATATATGAGAGGAATATTTCTTAATGTTGATAATGATGATATCATCTAAAGAAATTTGCAAGGCAAATTTATGTTATGTAATATATAATTATTTTACTTCGGTTTATTTTTTAACCTCGAATTATTTCCTGATTTGTCCCTTAAGTGCAAGTTATTTCACTGTTCAAACTATGAACAAAAGTTGAGCGCAAAGCAACCTAGGATTTTGGAATTTTTAATTTAATTTTGTTCAATTTAAATTAGGGTTTGTTTAATGAACAACTAAAACTCTTGTAGGGCGCCGTATCTATATTTAACATGACAATAACATGATGTGAACCCTTAGGGTAACCACAATGGTGGTTTATATGTGTGTCATATGTGCTTATTTGGCATTTTATATGACACACCACCATTGTGGACGTGTCATGAGTATGACATTGTGTCATATTTATGACACTGTGTTATAGGAATATTAAAATATTATGGAGGAGAGAGAATGAGGGAGAAGAAAAAAGAAATTATTTATTTATAGTTGTGGGTCCGTGTTATAGTAGTGTTATAATTGTGGAAGAAGTAGAAAAAAAGTATTATAGAATAAAATATAGGAAAAAGCTGATGTGGCAGTATTATGAGTGTGTTATTGTTGTGGACACCCTTAGGGTAACCACAATGGTGGTTTATAGGTGTGTCATATGTGCTTATTTGGCACTTTATATGACACACCACCATTGTGGATGTGTCATGAGTATGACATTGTGTCATATTTATGACACAGTGTTATAGGAATTAAAAGGAGAGAGAAGGTGGGAGAAAGAAAAAGAAATTATTTATTTATAGTTGTGGGTCCGTGTTATAGTAGTGTTATTATTGTGAAAAAAGTAGAATAAAAGTGTTATAGAATAAAATATAGAAAAATATAGTGAAAAGCTGATGTGGCAGTAATATAGTGAAAAATCAGACTCATAAAACTTATAGACGTATTGATGGAAATCAATATTTACATTGAGCCTGTCGAAACCACGAAGCCGAAGCACGCAGTCAGGATAGCATCATCAATGATTTTATACATATAAGCAGCCAAAATAGTGCGTTGAAAATCATTATTTTTCTTTTTAATTTCCTTCTTGTCTCATATATAAGTTCTAATTTCCTAAATTATATTCATAAATGACTATTCTATTGAAATAATATGTTTGGTAGATTATGAAATAATTAATTAATAAAATATATTAATTGAAGAAATAATGGTAATCCGTTGCCGCGCATGGTGCGCGGCTTGAACTTTCTAGTATATATATATATATACATCTATATATATATATATATATATATATTGCGACTTTCTCGAACATAAATTGCATAGGAGTGCTCCAAATGGCCCAAGAAAAACACAGTTGTGTTCCCAACCAAAGCGTCTTGCTAGAACGTCATATAATTCCACTAATAGAGAAATATTAATCGTCCAACATACATAAACAAATCCAAAAATGCTTCAAGTAAATAACAAGAGTCGATCCTAACACACTCACACGTCACACTGACCTGTTTTTTCATTATATCTTCTCTCTTTGTCCCCCACACACCATAAGTACAAACCTTTACACTCCGTTACAATACAATACAACGCATCAAACTAGATCACATCTTAAAGATGTTGAAATTAATGTTTTATTATTAAGATGGGCTTTTATCTCTAGTTGTGTTGTTCTAAGCCCATTTAATCAATTAGGTATTTTGTATTAAAACCATTGTTGCTGAAATGAAGGAGTGTAACAGAGGGTTTTGGAGCAGAGAAAAAAACGCAGCCTCCCCTCTTATGGTCACTGTTCGATCACCACCAAATAAAAAAACAGTATTTTTTCTTGGTTTGGCTAAGTTAAGGCCAACATAAATGGTATCAGAGCTTGTGTTTGGTGAGATTTGAAGTGGGTTTCTTCCATTGAAGGTGAAGAAATAGATTTTGAAGTTGAGAAGGGCACCATGGCTACCCAAGGAGGTGTTTGGGCACCACAAGGTGGGCAACCTATATTTGATGGTGAGAGTTATGATTATTGGAGTATTAAAATGAAGACTCTTTTGATTTCACAAGATTTATGGGAGATTGTGGAAGATGGTTATGTGATAAATGAGAAAATAGAAGAGAAGAAAGATGGGAAAGGAAATGTTGTGAAGGCTACGGTTTCGGATCCGGACGAGAAGGAGAATAGAAAGAAAGATGCCAAGGCTCTCTATTTGATTCAAGGAAGTATCTCCAACAAGATTTTTCCGAGAATAATTGGGGCTCAAACCTCCAAGGAAGCATGGGATATTTTGCAAAAGGAGTTTCAAGGCACCGATAAAGTTAGAACGGTAAAGCTCTTAACCTTGAAAAGGGAGTTTCAAAATTTGCAAATGAAGGAGAAAGAAACTCTACAAGAGTATTTCTCTAAGGTGATCGAGGTTGTGAATCAAATAAAAAATTTGGGTGAAACTTTGAGTGATAAGTCGGTGTGTGAGAAGTTCTTGATTAGTCTACCTTCGAAGTATGATAACATTGTGGCCGTTATCGAAGAGACGAAAGACCTCTCTACTATTAGTGTGCATGATCTTATGGGCTCTCTTGAGAGACATGAAGAAAGGTTGAATAGGCATGGCGACCATGTTCTTGAAAGCGCCTTTCAATCTAAGGTGAATGTGAAAGAGTATAACAACCAAAGGGCGGCCAATGGGAATACCTTCCGTGGTGGCTTTGGTGGTGGTAGAGGCCGAGGTCGATTTGGGGGTAGATTTGGTAGTGGAGGTGGTAGAGGTACCTACCAAAGTGGAGAGGCTAAGCTATGCAACTTTTGTAAGAAGCCGGGCCATATAGAAAAAGATTGTTGGAACAAGGGGAAGGTTCAATGCTACAATTGTAAGAAATATGGCCATAAAGAGAAGTTTTGTAGGGTGAAGAATGAGGAGCAAGCAAACTACACCGAAGAGAAGAGTCTCGAGAGAAATGATGGAAGCACATTTTATGCATGCCAAGCGGCCATTGAGAAGAAGGAAGATGTGTGGTATGTTGATAGTGGTTGTAGCAACCACATGACCGGGGATGAGTCGATTTTTTGCAAGCTTGATAGCACCGCTACTACTCAAATTACGATGGGCAACGGTGCGGTGGTGAAATCGAAGGGGAAGGGCACGATTGCGGTTGCATCAAAGAAGGGAAGAATGCTAATTCATGACGTATTGCTAGTGCCGGATTTGGCTCAAAATTTGCTAAGTGTTGGACAATTGGTTGAGCATGGTCATGCGGTTCACTTCGAGGGTGCGACTTGTAGAATATTTGATAAGGTTGGGAATAAAAGAGAGTTGATGGCCGTAGTGAAGATGGAGAGGAATAGAAACTTCCCTCTCGCTCTCAAGCCCGAAAGAAGTGTTGCCTTGAAGGTTGGTGTAGGCGACGACTCATGGTTGTGGCATAAGAGGTATGGTCATTTGAATTTTGAGAGCTTGAAGTTGCTAAGCAAGAAGGATATGGTGTATGGGCTACCGACCATAGAAGAGAAAAGTGGCGTATGTGAGGCATGTGCTCTTGGAAAGATACATCGAGAATCATTTCCAAAGGCGAAGGCGTGGAGAGCAAAGACGCCATTAGAGCTTGTTCACACCGATATTTGTGGTCCGATGAGCATAAACTCACATGGTGGAAACCGGTATTTCATCACTTTCATTGATGATTATTCAAGAATGTGTTGGGTCTATTTTTGAGGCAAAAGTCGGAAGCGCTTTATGTCTTCAAAAAGTTTCAAAGAATGGTTGAGAGACAAAGCGGCCGGTTGATAAAGAAGTTAAGAAGCGATAGAGGTGGTGAGTACAACTCCAAGGAGTTTGAGAAGTTTTGTGAAGATACCGGCTTAGAGAGACAATTGACGATTAGTTTTACACCGGAGCAAAATGGCGTGGCCGAGAGAAAGAATAGGACCATTGTTGAAATGGCAAGAACCATGATGAATGAGAAGGGATTACCATTGACGTTTTGGGCGGAAGCTACATATACGGCGGTGTATTTATTGAATAGGTGTCCCACAAAGGCGGTTGAGAACAAGACTCCATTCGAAGCTTGGTCCGGCGGCAAAAAGCCATCGGTGAATCACTTGAAGGTGTTCGGGTCCATTTGCTATGCACATGTTCCAAAGGAGTTAAGGAACAAGCTTGAAGATAAAGGTGAGAAGTGCATCTTTGTTGGCTATAGTATAAAATCAAAGGGCTATAGACTCTTTAGTTTGAAGAGAAACAAAGTGATAGAAAGTCGAGATGTGATTTTCAATGAGAAGGATCATTGGGATTGGAAAGGAAAAGGAGTTGAAAGTGTGTCATATCCTATTCAAGATGATGCACAAGAAGGGCCAAGTGGTAGTGGGCACGATATCGAAGAGGAAGAGCCTTCTCCATCATCACCTACGATAAATATCGGGTCGGCGTCATCATCCCCAAGCTCAACGCCGGTAAAATTGAGACCTATGACCGATATTTATGCACATTGTAATTTTGTTGTTGTTGAACCGGAGAACTTTGAGCAAGCAATTAGAGAAGAAGTTTGGAGAAATGCCATGGAAGATGAGATAAATATGATTGAGAAAAATGAGACGTGGGAGTTGGTTGAGAAGCCAAAGGAGAAGGATGTCGTTGGGTTGAAGTGGTTATACAAGACAAAGACTAACCCGGATGGTTCGGTGCAAAAGTACAAGGCAAGGTTAGTGGCGAAAGGGTACTCTCAACAACCCGGTATTGACTATCATGAGACATTTGCGCCGGTTGCGAGACATGAGACTATTCGATTGTTGATTGCATTAGCGGCACACAAAGGTTGGAAGCTTTATCAACTTGATGTGAAGTCGGCTTTCTTGAATGGGGTGTTGAAAGAAGAAGTGTATGTGGAGCAACCTCAAGATTTGAGTTGGAGGGTGAAGAAATGAAAGTATACAAGTTGAGGAAAGCCTTGTATGGGTTGAAGCAAGCACCACGTGCTTGGTATGGCAATATCGATGCATACTTCTCGGAGAAAGGATTCAAAAGGAGTCCAAGTGAGCCGACACTCTATGTGAAGCAAGGTACCAACTCTATACTTCTTGTTTCACTTTACGTTGATGATTTGATATTTACGGGAAATGATGAGAAGATGTTGGGTGAATTCAAGAGTGATATGTTGAGAAGATATGAGATGAATGATTTGGGCTTGTTGCATTATTTTTTGGGGATTGAGATTGATCAAAGGGATGATGGTGTATTTATCTCTCAAAAGAAGTATGCCCAAGATATTTTATCGAAGTTTAAAATGGAGGATTGTAATCCGGTCATGACACCTTTGTTGGTGAATGAGAAGTTGGTGAAAGATGATGGTAGTGGTGATGCCGATGCGGCTTTATATAGGAGTCTAGTTGGGAGTTTGCTATACCTTACGACTACTAGACCGGATATCATGTATGCTTCGGGGTTATTGTCTCGGTTTATGCATCGACCGAGCAAAACTCATTTTGGAGTTGGGAAAAGATTGTTGAGGTATATTCAAGGGACCAAAGAGTTTGGCCTTATGTACGAAAGAAGTGATGATGAAAGCGTGGAGTTATTTGGTTATTGTGATAGTGATTGGGCCGGTAGTATGGATGATATGAAGAGTACATCCGGATATACATTTACACTTGGTTCCGGAGTATTTAGTTGGGCGTCGAAGAAGCAAGAGAGAGTTGCACACTCTTCGGCGGAGGCCGAATATGTATCGGCAAGTGAAGCTACAAAGCAAGTTGTTTGGTTGAGGAAGATTCTAGAGGACATGGGGGAGAAGCAAGACATGCCAACGGTTCTCTTTTGTGACAACAAGTCGGCGATTGCAATGTCGAAGAACTCGGTGTTCCATAGTCGAACGAAGCACATTAATCTCAAGCATCACTATATTCGAGAGGCGGTCGAAGATGAAGAAATTCAAATCAAGTATGTGAAGACCGGTGACCAATTGGCGGACATCTTCACCAAACCTCTTCCCGGTGACAAGATTATTTATTTTCGAGAGTTATTAGGTATGAAGGTTTAAAACATTAAGGGGGAGTGTTGAAATTAATGTTTTATTATTAAGATGGGCTTTTATCTCTAGTTGTGTTGTTCTAAGCCCATTTAATCAATTAGGTATTTTGTATTAAAACCATTGTTGCTGAAATGAAGGAGTGTAACAGAGGGTTTTGGAGCAGAGAAAAAAAACGCAGCCTCCCCTCTTATGGTCACTGTTCGATCACCACCAAATAAAAAAACAGTATTTTTCTTGGTTTGGCTAAGTTAAGGCCAACAAAAGACACCTATCTCCTATCCACGCTTCGTAGGAAGAAAAGAAAAAAGAAAAAGCAAACCTCGATGACGAAGACGATGGCATACCTCGCCGCCGCCGCGGTAGTTCTGCTCACGGCGGCGACCACCACCGTGACGGTGGCTCAGAACGACTGCGTCTCTCAGCTGGTGACTTGCTACGCCGACCTTAACTCGACGAGCCCAACTCAGCAGTGCTGCACCGCCATCAAGCGCGTGGTTTCCACGCAGCTCCCTTGCCTATGTGGTCTTTACAACAATCCTGGGACTCTTGGTAGTGGGATCAATATGACCCAAGCACTTATGTTGCCCAAATACTGTAAAATAAATGCCGATGCCAGCGTATGCAAAGGTTCGAATAACTTTTATCCTTTTTTTGCTTTTATCATTTTTTACTTATATGCTGGAAAAGAAAGATCAAGAACAAACGCCAAAAAAAAAAATTATTGGAATGCGCTTGAATTGATTCGATGGGTAGGTTTTGGTTAGGTTGGTTAGGTGGGTTGAGTACTTGTTGTATACTTGTGTATTTTCCGGATGGTTAATTACCAAAACGTACACACACTTTTAACCAATTTTCAGGAATGACTTTATAAACATTTTCATTAAGTTGTGTGTGTTATTGGTGATAATTTCAATTAACGAGGGCAACAAGTTAAATTTACGTGGGGTATGTATGTAATTATTTGCACGTCTCTTGTTGGTGAACAGCTATGGCGCCAGTTGCTTCATCTCTGCCTCCTCCAGCTCCAGGTAAGATGATTAAACTCCTTAAATTATATTTGTTTGTTAATTTCGCTGATTTAATAATTCAAATATATAATATATGATGAAGAAGGCCCACTCCATGTGATATAAACCCCTTTGATTAAAAATAAATAGCGCATATAAGCTGTCTTACCACATGGTGTTCAATCAAGGTACAATTTAACTAATGAGAGAAATTATAATTCTCTTACCAACATATACCCCTTCGATTTCGGCTATAATTCTTTCCACTAATGATTTCGACTATACTTCTTTCACCAACATATACCCATCTATAATTTGGCTTGCTATATACTATTTAATGAGAGAAATTCTAAATGAATGAATTGTTAAATTAATCATTTGATGGCGCTCAGATATCGAACATGTTTTTTGTACCACTATAAAATCAATCTTATGCTATTTCTTTTTGTAATATTGTACTTTTAATATTAAAAGCTTCACCTGCTGGCGCTGGCGGAAATGATAACGGTGCTGCTGGTAGAAAATCGTCGATGGGAATGCAAGCTTTTCTCTTTGTCTTGGCTATTATTGTCTCATCATCATTTTATTAAATTTTAAATATCCGAACATTATGATTCTCAACACATCATCTGTTGAGGAGTATATGAGGCGCTATATACTTTGATGATCACTCATTATTAACCTGTCCCACTTTTGTTGTGTCGTTGATCTGATGAGTTGTAGTAATGTATGTTTGTGGAATAATATTATTGCTGTATTTTATGCGATATATAAGCCAAGTGTTACATTGGTTTCCCCAAACGGATATAGCGTAAACTCGTATGAGCTGCTGCTAAAAAGGAGGCAAAACGATAAACGAAGTGTTGGATATAGAAGTGCTCTGATACCACTTTGTTGGAAATTGGGGTTTATATCGGAAGGGAGGAACTTGATATCGAAGGATAGTGTTTAGAGGAAGAGACTTTATATTACAATACTTGATTTGATACTTGCTTGATACAAAATGCTAGGACCTCACCCCTATTTATACTAGTTTCTACCCCCTTAAGATTTTGCCAACACATCACTTTTCTAGAATACTCCCTAATAATATCTAGATTCTATAAGGTTCTATGGATTTCTCCAGATTTTCCGTAACCTTCTAGATATTGGGCTTGTAATACTCCTAAGCCCAAATGCTAAACCCACTAATAATTATCAAAGCCCAAATCAAGTTTATTATTTCAACACCCCCCCTTAAACTTGATTTGTCATTCCGAGCATACTTCGTAGTCGTACGAAGTCTTCCTTCTTGAGTGGCTTGGTGAAAATATCAGCCACTTGGTCTTTGGACTTCACGTATTCCATTTCAACGTCCTTCCTCGTGATGCACTCTCTTATATAGTGGTAACGCGTGTCGATGTGCTTGCTCCGATCATGGAAGACTGGGTTCTTGGCTAACGCTATTGCTGACTTGTTATCCACATGAATCTTAGTTGGCTCGTCTTGAGGAATTCCCAACTCTTTAAGCAGGTTGCGAAGCCAAACTGCATGACACACGCATGAGGTAGCCGCCACATACTCCGCTTCACATGTAGAAAGGGTAACGATCGGTTGCTTCTTTGACATCCATGTGAAGGCAGTGTCTCCCATGTAGAACACGAAGCCACTTGTGCTTTTACGATCATCGACATCTCCTCCCCAGTCGCTATCACTATATCCTACAAGCTGGAACTCACTAGAGCTTGTGTAGTGCAAGCCATAGTTAGTCGTACCTTTGATGTATCGGAGAATTCTCTTAGCCGCCTTCACGTGAGTCGTTGTTGGAGTTTCCATATGTCGACTGACGACTCCAACCGCATATAAAATATCGGGTCTTGTGCACGTTAAGTACCTTAGACTTCCAACCAAGCTCTTAAAGAATGTTGGGTCCACTTTTTCACCTTCTTCATGCTTAGTTAGCTTAGTACCGCACTCCATTGGCGTATCGACGGGATTTGCATCATCCATCTTGAATTTTTTGAGTATCTCCTTAGTATAACCTTCTTGGGTTATGAGAATCCCGTTGTCACCTTGCTTCACTTCGATTCCAAGATAGTACGCCATGAGCCCGATGTCGGTCATCTCGAACTCTCTGGTCATCTCTCTTTTAAAGTCCTCGTACATGCTTGGGTTGTTTCCTGTGAAGATTAAATCGTCCACATACAAGCACACGATTAAGATATCGTTACCTTGTACTTTGATGTAGAGTGCATGCTCGTATGGACACTTGGTGAAGTTTCTTCCTTGAAGGTACTTGTCGATCCGTGAGTTCCAAGCTCTCGGTGCTTGCTTCAACCCGTAAAGAGCCTTTTTCAATCTTAGGACCTTGTCTTCTTCTCCAGCTACTTTATATCCTTGTGGTTGTTCTATATAAACTTCCTCCTCAAGAACTCCATTCAGAAAGGCGGACTTCACATCCATTTGATGAATTCTCCAATTATTTTGAGCTGCCAAGGATATTATTAGTCGAACGGTTTCTAGTCGGGCGACTGGAGCAAATACCTCGTCATAGTCGATCCCCGCTCTTTGACTGTAGCCTTTAGCCACCAATCTCGCCTTGTATCTTTCAACTTCTCCTTTGGCGTTTTTCTTTGCTTTATACACCCACTTTACGCCAATCGCTTTATGTCCCTTTGGAAGCGTTGTTAGCTCCCAAGTGTCGTTCTTCTCGATCGCCTTAATTTCCTCATCCATGGCGTCTTTCCAGTTCTTATTTCTCACGGCTTCTTGAAAGCTCATCGGCTCACTATCCGCGAAGAGGCAGAAGAGGGTTACGTTATCTTGATCTTCTGGTACTCCACATATCTCTTTTAGGCTTCTGAAGCGTGGGGTTCTCTCGCTTGAGCTTTCGTCTTCTGAACTCGCATGCGATGATGTTATTGGAGTAGTGGGCTCGTCTTCTCCTTGCTCCAATATTGGCTGTTCTTTGTTATTTTCTTCGAAGAATGGAGTGTAATTGTACTCACATCTGCATGTGCTCCAATCCCATTCTCCTTCTTCATCGAATATCACGTCTCGACTGATGATAGTCTTCTTTGTCTTTGGATTGTAGAGTTTGTATCCTTTGGTGTTGTTCTCATAGCCAATGAAGATGTACTTCTCACTTTTGTCGTCCAATTTGCTTCTTTTCTCGTCAGGAATGTGTACATGGGCTATGCTTCCGAAGACTCTTAGATGTGACACGCCAGGTTTCCTCCCACTCCATGCTTCTTGCGGTGTCATTCCCCACACACTCCTTGTTGGAGATCGATTAGAGAGATAGACTGCGCATGCGACTGCTTCTGCCCAAAACTCCTTCGGTAGTTTCTTACTCCTGAGCATGCTTCTAGCCATGTCGAGGATTGTTCTGTTCTTTCTCTCTGCTACTCCATTCTGTTGGGGGGATCTTGGTACCGTCAGGGGTCGTCTGATTCCGTGCTCCTCGCAATACTTCTGAAATTCGGTCGAAGTGAACTCTCCTCCACGGTCGGATCTCATTGCTTTTATCTTGAGGCCACTTTCTTTCTCAACGAGAGCTTTGAACTTCTTGAAGTTCTCGAATACTTCCGATTTGTGCTTTAAGAAGTATACCCATGTCTTTCTTGAAAAGTCATCGATGAAGAGAAGGAAGTAGTTATTCTTACCAAATGAGCTCGGCTTGATCGGTCCGCACACATCAGTATGAATTAGCTCCAATGGTCCTTTAGCCCTCGAGTTCGACTCATTTGGAAAACTTTTCTTGAACTGTTTTCCGATTAGGCATCCTTCGCATACTTGATTGGGGTGGTTGATGGATGGCAATCCTTTCACCATGTCCTTCTTTGATAGCAGTTCTAGTCCGCTGAAGTTTAGATGCCCATATCGAAGATGCCAAATCCATGATGGATCTCTATAGCATGTCTTGAGGCACTTCGCAACATCGTTCATGATGTTGAGGACGAACATACGGTTCCTTTGCATTGGCACCTTAGTGATTAATTTATTTGAACTATCTCTTATAGAAAGGTTATTATCTCTCAAGCGAATATCATAACCTTTCTCTAAGAGTTGCCCAAGACTTAAGATGTTACTCTTCATCTCCGGCACATAGTAGACATTGGAGATGAACTGGTGCCCACCATTCTTTAAGCGAATAAGAATGTTTCCTTTGCCTTTCACCGCGACCTTTGATTCGTCCCCGAATGCAACATTGCCGCTCACCGATTCATCAAGCTCTACGAACATGTTCCTTTTCCCGCACATGTGATTGCTTGCGCCGGTGTCTAGATACCACTTGTTACTCTCGCCTCTTTCATCATCCTTATGGGCTAGTAGTAAAATATCTTCTTCATTTTTCTCTTCGACGTAGTTGGCTTTCTCCTCAACTTTATGTTTAGGAACTCTACACTCGGAAGCATAGTGCCCAAACCTCTCGCAATTGTAACACTTAACTTTTGATTTATCATACCTTGATCTTGGGTTACCTCCCCCACGACCTCTCGTTGAGTAATTTCTCCTTTGATGATTGTTGTTGCCGTCATCATTGGGCCTCCAACCTCGTCCGTATCCGTGTCCATGACTCCTCCTCGTTCTCCTTTTTGACCGCGCCCGCGGCCTCGTCCTTGATAATTTTCATCATTATCCTTTTCTTTTGTAGGACCAACTTGCAGTTTGAGTAGTTGTTCTACAATCCCTTCCTTCTTCCTTTTCTTCTCTTCATGAGCTTGCAATGAGCCCAATAGTTGCTCCATCGTCATTTCTTCTAGATCCTTAGTTTCTTCTATGATGGCTACGATATGCTCGAATTTTGGATCTAACGAGCGAAGAATTTTCTCCATGATTCTAACATCATCAATTTTCTCGCCATTCCTCTTTAGTTGATTGGTTATTGCTAATACCCTCGAGAAGTAGTCCGACACAAGTTCATCTTGTTTCATATGCAAGGCTTCAAACTCGGCTCTTAAAGTTTGAAGACGTACCTTCTTTACCGGATCCGCTCCTTTATACGACGTTTGAAGCTTCTCCCATGCTTCCTTGGCGGTCTTTGCTTCCGAAATCTTCTCGAAAGCGTCGTCATCTAATCCTTGATAGATTAGGTAGAGAGCTTTCTTGTCTCTCTTTCGCAATTCTCTCAAACTATCCTTTTGAGTTTGAGATTCGGTTTCTTCGCTCTTCGGCTCGACGTAGCCTTTCTCCACGATATCCCATACGTCTTGTGATCCAAGGAGCGCCCTCATCTTGATACTCCAATTGTCGTAGTTGCTCTTGTTGAGTGTCGGGACTTGGAAGGGAACCATGCCGCTCGCCATCGCCTTAGGATCTTCTTGCTCTGATACCACTTTGTTGGATATAGAAGTGCTCTGATACCACTTTGTTGGAAATTGGGGTTTATATCGGAAGGGAGGAACTTGATATCGAAGGATAGTGTTTAGAGGAAGAGACTTTATATTACAATACTTGATTTGATACTTGCTTGATACAAAATGCTAGGACCTCACCCCTATTTATACTAGTTTCTACCCCCTTAAGATTTTGCCAACACATCACTTTTCTAGAATACTCCCTAATAATATCTAGGTTCTATAAGGTTCTATGGATTTCTCTAGATTTTCCGTAACCTTCTAGATATTGGGCTTGTAATACTCCTAAGCCCAAATGCTAAACCCACTAATAATTATCAAAGCCCAAATCAAGTTTATTATTTCAACACGAAGTCCATCTCAGTACAAAGGGTTGCTTCAGTTCAAAGAATCTTAATTTCATTAAAATAGTCGTGCCCTTATGCATATAAATACGTGAAGTGATCTGTGTAAATAACAAAATAAATATATGTGAAGAACCTCAATTCCATAAATCCGAAAATAACGCTCAAATGCGCTACGCCACAAGTCTTTGCACCTTTTGCCTCGAAAAGGGACTTGTTTTTTCCCCAACTGTTCACGTGAAACTAAGTTTATTTTTGTGCAACGCAACGTTTATAAATGAATTGTTTGGTATTCGAATCCTTTTTGTTTCTCGGAAATGGTAAAATCCAAGAAAAACTAGGTCATTTGAGGCCCATGACTTGTAAACTGATCTCTTTGCATCTGGTGAAGTCATGCTTCCGCCACCTTATTGGAATTGAAAACCTTCAATCCCTTCAATGAATTGTAAAATATTTGAATAACTTACTTAGGTTATTAAACCGAGTCTTCGTATTTTTTGTACAGGGCTAGACTCAACTAGGTCTCAGTATCGTTATTAGGGTTTTATGACATCCTTTTTTTTGTAAAAAGTATAACTTCCATATAAATGGATATGGTCTCAAGATCAACAATGCTCACTTATGTCGCCCGCTAAGTAAGGAAATAAGTCAAATGCTTGTAATAATCACTCGGCAATAAATGTTCATAGTGCGAAACTGCAAATATAATTTCTATCATACCAATCACAATGAATATATTAAAGGTGAGAAGCAATCAACCAAGAACGTTAATTGAATTATGATGATGGGAAAAAGCACTACTCTAAAGTAACAAAGCAGAACGTTCGATCATCATCAACACCATCAAACCCTAATCAAAGCTTGCACCTTAAAAAAAATCCCAACTTTAATCTCAATCTAGTAGAACAAGATAAACAATTCGAACCATCATCAAACAAACAGAAGATAAAATCCACGAAGCAAAGCAACTAAAAGATCACAATATCCTACCTCACGAATTGATCAAATTCCACCTTCAGTTTCCGTACCAAAACGTTTAGACGAAAGGGTAAATCAAAACGGTGGCCGACCCGTCGCCCAAAACGCCTCATTCTGCTGCATCATGCTGAGATTCGAAGGCATCCCTTGAAACAGCGAAGGATCAGCATTATTACTAGCAGCCAAAATCTGACGATGATCTTCTTCAACCACGTTATTACTGTTGGCGTGGCAGCGGACCCGGTCGAATAATATTGCGGCTAGTATTTGAGCAATTAAAGATAAAAATGGACACCGAGATTTAACGTGGAAAACCCCCAAACAAATCGGGGTAAAAACCACGGGCAAGGAAGAAGAATCCACTATAGAGAAAAATATAGGAGTTACAACCTCTCAATCTATAAAGGAGAAAACCCTCAATATCTCTCTTTATAGTCGGAGAAAAAATACCGACAAACTCTCTATTATTTATTTCTCTCTATCTCTCACGTTTCTCTCTATCTGTGTTTTTCCTCTCTGATGGGATGGTTTTTGCTTGGGCATCGAATGCCTATTTATAGGCATAGTAAAGGTAAGCTCACGTAAGTGCTTACCTAATTATAAATGTGAATAAGATGACTATCCCATGTGGTTTGTTTGGACTTGTCAAAGCCGAAAGTTCTGACAATCTCCTACTTGAAGATTTGATTGAGGATCAATAGGATCTTCACACCATTCTTTCTTCCTTGCCTTTCATGTTGCTTACGTTTCCGCTAGGCCATTCGAGGAACGACACCAAACGAACTTGTCAGTGTTGACCGCCTTCGTCAAGAAATCTGCTAGGTTATCTTTCGTATGTATCTTCTGCATATCTACCGTGCCCTCTTCCACTTTCTCACGAACGAAGTGATACTGGACTCGTATATGTTTTGACCTGGAATGAAAAGCTGGATTCCTTGCAAGATGCAAGGCACTCTGACTGTCACAGAACAGAAGAATATTCTTCTGTTCGTGCCCGAATTCCTCCATGATCATTTTCAACCATACCGCCTCTTTACTTGCCTGCGTAGCTGCAACATATTCAGCTTCAATTGTTGACGTCGCGACAACGGACTGAAGTTTTGATACCCAGCTTACGGCTCCGCCAGTAAGAGTGAACACATATCCCGTGGTAGATTTGCTCTTATCAAGATCACCTGCATAATCAGAGTCAACATACCCTCTGACAGTAAAGTCTGCTCCTCTGTAACATAATGCAACATCTGAGGTTCCTCTGATATATCGCAGGATCCTCTTCACCGCGCTCCAATGCTCTTTGCCCGGATTCGCCATGTACCGACTTACTACTCCCACTGCATGGACAATGTCTGGCCGTGTACAAATCATCGCGAACATAAGACTTCCTACCGCTGATGCATACGGTACTCGAGACATCTCCATCCTCCCTTCTTCACTGCTAGGACTCATACTTGAGGATAATTTGAAATTAACAAGAAGTGGGGTAGAAATTGGCTTACAATCTTGCATATTGAAGCGTCGCAAGACCTTCCTCAGATAATTCTTCTGCGAAAGCCAAATCTTCTTGTTATTTCTGTCTCGGTAAATTTGCATCCCTAGAATCTTGTTTGCTGGTCCCAAGTCCTTCATTTCAAATTCCCTAGCCAACTGTGCCTTGAGTTCTTCAACGCGATCTTTGTTGGGGCCTGCTACCAACATATCGTCAACATACAACAGTAATATGATAAAATCATTTTCACCAAACCTCTTGAAATATGCACAAGGGTCTGCATTTAATCTGTTGTATCCAAGGCTCATGATGAAGGAATCAAATCTCTTATACCAACACCTCGGCGCCTGTTTGAGACCGATAGAGATTTGTTCAACCTGCAAACCAAGTTCCATTTTTCTTTGTCTTCAAAACCTTCCGGCTGGAGCATATAAATCTCTTCTTCAAGATCTCCATGAAGAAAAGCCGTCTTCACATCTAGTTGCTCTAGATGTAGGTCGAATGTAACACACATCGCCAGGAGTACCCGAACAGTCGTCAGTCGAACCACCGGTGAGAATATCTCATTGAAGTCAATGCCTTCCTTCTGAGCGTAGCTTTTAACCACCAGTCGTGCACGAAACCGCTCCACTTGATCGTCGCTATTCCGCTTGATCTTAAAGACCCATTTATTGCCGATTGCCTTTCTTCCCTGAGGTAGTGGCACCAACTCCCAAGTCTTATTTTTCCGTAGAGCTTCCATTTCTTCTTGTATTGCCGCCAACCACTGATCTGCATCTGAACTGTTCAGTGCTTCTTGAAGAGTTGATGGCTCTCCGTCATCAGTTAGTAGACAGTATGCAACGTTGCTGTCCATATCGTAATCTTCATGCCAGGATGGTGCGGCTCTTTTTCGTGTGCCCCTCCTAATTTCTGGCTCTAAAGATTCGCTTGGCCCTTCCTCGTGCTCCGGTGCTGCTTCAGAAGAATCTTGTTCGATAGACTTCCCTTCCACCTGAATCGTCGTAGTTTCTGGGCTTTCCTTTGTAGTGCTATCATTTTCTCTTATTAGTTTATCTTCTAAGAAGATAACCTCCCTACTGATGACAACTTTGTGGGCAGTGGGATCCCACAGGCGATACCCTTTCACACCATCAGCATACCCCAAGAACAAACGTTTTCTGGACTTCGGCTCCAGCTTCGTAGTTTCTTGGGCGTTGTACATCACGTACACAGGACTTCCAAATACATGGAGTTTGGAATAATCCGCTGGCTTTCCGGTCCACATCTCCATCGGCGTCTTCTGATCAATTGCCGTTGAAGGCGATCGATTGATCACGTAGCAGGCGGTGTTGACTGCTTCTGCCCAGTATGATTTATCCAGACCTGCAGCTCCCAACATGGCTCTTGTTCTTTCCAACAGAGTCCTGTTCATCCGCTCCGCCACTCCATTTTGTTGTGGAGTATACGCCGTAGTGAAATGCCTTTTGATGCCTTCTCTTTTGCAAAAGCTATCAAATTCCCTGCCAGTATATTCACTTCCATTATCCGTCCTCAAACACTTGATCTTCTTTCCTGTATCAAGTTCGACTCGAGCCTTGAAATTCTTGAAGGTTGCAAACACATCTCCCTTACTCTTGATGATATACACCCAACATCTCCTGGAGTAATCGTCGATGAAAGACACGAAGTACTTCCCTCCTCCTCGGGATGAAACTGGTGACTGCCATACATCAGAGTGAACCAATTCTAGAATATTGTTGCTTCTAGAATTCGATGTGTTGAATTGTAGCCTATGCTGCTTGTTTGCTACGCAATGCTCACAGAACGGTAGTGACACCTTCGTGAGACCCGGAAGTAGATTCTGGCCCGCAAGAATTTTCATGCCTTGTTCTGACATATGGCCAAGCTTATGATGCCACATCATAGTAGATCTTTCGCTTGAACCTCCTGAAGCCACAGATGCTTCCCCGTCTTGCACCGTCTCTCCCAACAGCATATACAAATTTGCAGCAGCCTTTTCACCTTTCATGACTACAAGTGCTCCCCGGAATATTTTCATTATTCCTCCCCGAACTTTGATTTCACAGCCAAGATCATTTTCTTCTTCAGACCTTCCACGTGCCGCACTCCTTGAATAGTGCGAACTGTACCGTCGTGCAACTTCAACCTCACGGTTCCAACGCCTACGATTTTTAAGGCATTATCTTTGCAACTGTACACAGATCCTCCTACGATAGGTTCGTAGTGGTTGAACCAGTCTCTTCGAGAGGTCATATGATCAGTTGCGCCCGAGTCAAGAAGCCATATTTCATCGTACGACTTCCTGCTCTCCGTTGAGATAGCTGCTTCGCTACACAATACGTCTCCACCTGACGCATTTGCCAGATTTCCTTGAGGATTGGAATTCTACACGCTCCAACAATCCTTCTTCAGGTGACCCTTCTTTCCACAGTGGTAGCATTTCATATCCTTCTTCTTACTTCTTGATTTTCCCCTGCCTTGAGTGTGACTCCCACTTGAACCACGTTCCGTTGATCTCCCTCTCATCACCGTCAAAGCTTCGACCTGTTGCGAGCTTGCTTGCTGGTCCTCCTTGTTCTTTCGCCGATTTTCTTCTTCGAGAATAGCGGCCGCGAGGTTGTTGAAGACCAGAATGCATTGTTCGTCAAGTTGATGATGAGTTGATCATACTAATCAGGCAGACTTTGAAGTAGAATTTCCGCACGTTCTTTATCCTCTGTTTTATACCCCAACGATGTTAGCTGGGAAAATAGAGTATTTAAGACGTTGAGATGCTCCGTCACCGAAGTAGATTCAGACATTCTCAAGGTGAACAATTTTCTTTTCAAGAAAATTTTGTTGTGTAACGACGTCGGCTCGTACAGATTTGGTAGATGGTCCCAAATCTCCTTTGCCGTTTTCTTTTCTTCGACGCTAGACAATATCTCATCTGCTAGTGCCAGATGAAGATTTGCGACAGCGCTCCCGTCCATCTCGTTCCATTTTTTGTCGTCTGTCAGTGTGGCTGATTTTCCATCGATAGCCTCTAGACAGCCGTCTTTTCGCAAAATCGCCTTTATCTTTAATTTCCACAGTGAGAAATTTCCCCCGTTGAACTTTTCAATATCGAATTTAGCCGCCATAATTTCTGCTCAGTCGTGAGCGATACCTCCGACGGAGTTGCAGCAGATAATTATTGAACTCGTACCGGCTTTTTCGTCACCGTAACAAGGGCAGAATAATATCTATTATTTTCTGATGTGGAGGGTCCACGTTAGTGGCAACCACAGAGCATACGATAAATAGATATATAAACCCAAGCTCGGCTCTGATACCAATTGTTGGCGTGGCAGCGGACCCGGTCGAATAATATTGCGGCTAGTATTTGAGCAATTAAAGATAAAAGTGGACACCGAGATTTAACGTGGATAACCCCCAAACAAATCGGGGTAAAAACCACGGGCAAGGAAGAAGAATCCACTATAGAGAAAAATATAGGAGTTACAACCTCTCAATCTATAAAGGAGAAAACCCTCAATATCTCTCTTTATAGTCGGAGAAAAAATACCGACAAACTCTCTATTATTTATTTCTCTCTATCTCTCACGTTTCTCTCTATCTGTGTTTTTCCTCTCTGATGGGATGGTTTTTGCTTGGGCATCGAATGCCTATTTATAGGCATAGTAAAGGTAAGCTCACGTAAGTGCTTACCTAATTATAAATGTGAATAAGATGAGGATGACTATCCCATGTGGTTTGTCTGGACTTGTCAAAGCCGAAAGTTCTAACAATTACCAGGCAAGTTGTTACCGCCATTGTTGTTGCCCTCATCTTCCTCGAGTGGCAACCTCTCATAAGCAGCGTTGCTGAAGGAAGCAGCCATCACAATTACCGGCCCAGAAGCCACGAGCTGCCCCACCACGCCGCCGCCCACCACCTGGCCCTGACCTCCGGCGAGATATATGGTCAGTCCCGTCGCCGCCGGCGGGGCTGGCGGAGGCAGAAACGACCCAGACAGAGACAAGATCTCGAACCTGCCGTGTGCGTCACCACTGCCCCGGCAGAAGAGGGCTGTCTGATGGTGACGTTGGTGACGTGTCCGCTCCCGCTCATGACGCACACGCCACGCTGGCGTCTCCCGGCGAAGGTCGACAGGCACTCCATCAAGTCGCAGCCGTCGGAGACCTCCATGAGGTGGGTTCTGACTCTGAGCGCGTTGGCGCTGTCGCGGGTGATTATGATGTTGAAAATATAAACTTTATTTGGGCTTTGAATTATTAAGAGGTGAATTTTGGGCTTAGGAGATATATTAGCCCAATATCTGGAATATGTAGGATATTCTAGAGATCTCCGTAGAACTCTATAGAACCTTATAGAACCTAGATATTATTAGGGAGTATTCTAGAAAGGTGATGTGTTGGCAAAATCTTAAGGGGTAGAAACTAGTATAAATAGGGGTGAGGTCTTAGCATTTTGTATCAAGCAAGTATCAAATCAAGTATTGTAATATAAAGCCTCTTCCTCTAAACACTATCCTTCGATATCAAGGTCCTTCCTTCCGATATAACTTCTATTTCCAACAAAGTGGTATCAGAGCACTTCTATATCCAACAAAGTGGTATCAGAGTCTTCGGAAGCATAGCCCATGTGCACATTCCTGACGAGAGCTAGAAGATCCTAAGGCGATGGCGAGCGGCATGGTTCCCTTCCAAGTCCCGACACTCAATAAGAGCAACTATGACAATTGGAGTATCAAGATGAGGACGCTCCTCGGATCACAAGACGTATGGGATATTGTCGAGAAAGGCTACATCGAGCCGGAGAAA
>JAPQWV010002867.1:0-49069 GCA_027422505.1 Craterostigma plantagineum | reverse complement strand
TTGGTTAATACACCGCGAAACACTTGCCTTCATGAAGGCTCGCCAAGAGGTTCAAACATACTCAAAGTGAAGAGGTGATTGCTAGGCACCTATGTCAAGCAGTTGAAGCTTGAACTTATCTAATTTCCAATACTCTAATGGCGAACTTCGTACAGAAATGCAAAATCATGCGACGACATAGCGTTAGATATAATCAAACAACAATCAACTTACTAAGTGTTCCATTCGGTATTCACGAAAATATTCAAAACGTCAAGAAACCCAAAGCAAACCATTTGTTAACTGTATCCGTTTCCGATCAAACCCGTCATCAACCATGTTGAGTCTCCCACGCGTGTTGGCTTATAGATATTTATGAAGTTGGATGATTGTTATTTTATTAATACTTTGGCGACGCCGATGGCTTATATTGTTACTCCCTCCGTCCCGTAGCTTTATCACACAAGTTACCGGGCACGTAAATTAAGGTGGTATTATCATAATAATAGTACAATGAAAAGGTAATAAAGTGTATATTTTAGCACGTCTTTTAAGAATATTTAATATTATTATATTGATTGTTTGTGATAGTTTTTTTGCTAAATGAGGAAAGATGATAAAATCAGTGGGATGTGGCAAATATATGTCATTGTTTTGAACTTCGTTGTGGGAAAATAATTTCGAGTCGTTATTTGATATGTGCCATATAATTCTAGGCCTAAGTTTCTTATATTCCATATGAACATATATATAATCAAAGCGCGCGCCTCTTTTGCACCTTTACTCTGAGGTATGGGGCGGATCTACAGTGTGACGGGGTCGCAGCGTTGGCAAAAGTTTTTGAAACTTTAAGTTCTATATGATTTTTTTAGTACATATATATTCATGTCCTCTAAATTAGCATATATGCTTTTGGTCTAAATGTTTAAACTCATTTATTATGTTTTGAGTTAACGCGAGTTCGACTCCTCCTTTATACTTTTTGCGGCCCCCTAAATAATAAAATTCTGGATCCGCCCCTGCTCTAAGGGAAGACAACCATCTTGCATCTACACTCTGTTATCTGCGGATAGAGTTTGTGGCGCCAATGTCATGTGATTAAAAGGGAGGATCAAACAAAAACAACGTAAATTTGTCATGTAGTTTAACCTGCCTGAAATTGTTCATCATCTTAGTGAACTAGGTTTGGATCATCCTTTGTGTTGTGTTTTGATAAGTTTTCACTTTCGTATTTCTCTTGTTGATTATCTACCTTATGGAACTACTGTTAGCGCTAATCATGCAACTCTATAATAACGTTCGGAGATGATTTATTTGGTATGGATCTTCTTGTCATTGAAGCAACCATGACTTCTCTTTTTAGCAAATCTTGCGCTAATAATGTTCCGGAATCTAACGCTTATTGTCGAGATTCTCATCTTTTTTTCAGGTCAATGTCGTAATGCACACTGCGGAAAACAGAGGGCATGCCGATGCAGAAGGAGATAGCAGTGCTGCAGCATCGACGAGTATCTGAAGGTGCACAAGGTAGTGCAATATGGGACATCTTTAGGCGCAAGGATGTACCCATGCTGGAGGATTTCCTGAGGAAGAACTCTGGGGAACTTGCTCCTGCGTCTGTGCTCCAAGTAATGTTCCGACTTGTAGAACCACCAAAGGCATTGATTTAAACAACTTCTTTGGCGCATCTTGTATTAACTTACTTTTTTTTTTTGGAAATTTTCACTAAATAAAGAAGAAAAGGTACAGCCGCGTACACGAGTAATATTATGACGCTCCAAACCACTAACATGCAACCACCAAACACAAAAAACTAACTCAACCAAGCAATACACCACAAGCGGCATATGCTCCCAACTCTAAAGTGAATCAAGAGCAACAAGAAAGTTCCAAACATTCAGGATCATATAGGATCAAGAAACAATGTCATCGCCCGACAAATCTTGAAGGACAGCAAAGGAATTGTTAGACTTCACCAGTGTTGGCTTTAGCATCCCTAACACAGAAAATACTGGTTTTTTTTTATTTTTTTGATGATCGAACAGTGACGGAGAGGGCAGCCGTTTTTTCACCTCAGCTCAACTCGCGTTTTCCATTTCACCAAAATGTGTTTTTAGTACAAACTACCTAAATGGCTAAATGGGCTTAGAACAAAACAAAATAGATAAAAGCCCATTACCAAATAAAACATTAATTTCAACACTCCCCCTTAATGTTTTAAACCTTCATACCTAATAATTCTCGAAAATAGATAATCTTGTCACCGGGAAGAGCTTTGGTAAAAATGTCCGCCAATTGGTCTCCGGTCTTCACATACTTGATTTGAACTTCTTCATCTTCGACCGCCTCTCGAATGTAATGATGCTTGAGATTGATGTGCTTCGTCCGACTATGGAACACCGAGTTCTTCGACATTGCAATCGCCGACTTGTTGTCACAAAAGAGAACCGTTGGCATGTCTTGCTTCTCCCCCATGTCCTCTAGAATCTTCCTCAACCAAACAACTTGCTTTGTAGCTTCACTTGTCGATACATATTCGGCCTCCGCCGAAGAGTGTGCAACTCTCTCTTGCTTCTTCGACGCCCAACTAAATACTCCGGATCCAAGCGTAAATGTATATCCGGATGTACTCTTCATATCATCCATACTACCGGCCCAATCACTATCACAATAACCGAATAACTCGACGACCTCTTCATCACTTCTTTCATACATAAGGCCAAGATCTTTGGTCCCTTGAATATATCTCAACAATCTTTTCCCAACTCCAAAATGAGTTTTGCTCGGTCGATGCATAAACCGAGACAATAACCCCGAAGCATACATGATATCCGGTCTAGTAGTCGTAAGGTATAGCAAACTCCCAACTAGACTCCTATATAAAGCCGCATCGGCATCACCACTACCATCCTCTTTCACCAACTTCTCATTCACCAACAAAGGGGTCATAACCGGATTACAATCTTCCATCTTAAACTTCGATAAAATATCTTGGGCATACTTCTTTTGAGAAATAAATACACCATCATCCCTTTGATCAATCTCAATCCCCAAAAATAATGCAACAAGCCCAAATCATTCATCTCATATCTTCTCAACATATCACTCTTGAATTCACCCATCATCTTCTCATCGTTTCCCGTAAATATCAAATCATCGACATAAAGTGAAACAAGAAGTATAGAGTTGGTACCTTGCTTCACATAGAGTGTCGGCTCACTTGGACTCCTCTTGAATCCTTTCTCCGAGAAATATGCATCGATATTGCCATACCAAGCACGTGGTGCTTGCTTCAACCCATACAAGGCTTTCTTCAATTTGTATACTTTCCTTTCTTCACCCTCCAACTCAAATCCTTGTGGTTGTTCTACGTACTTCTCCTTTCAACACCCCATTCAAGAAAGCCAACTTCACATCAAGTTGATAAAGTTTCCAACCTTTGTGTGCCGCTAATGCAATCAACAATCTAATAGTCTCATGTCTCGCAACCGGGGCAAACGTCTCATGATAGTCGATACCGAGTTGTTGCGTGTACCCTTTCGCCACCAACCTTGCCTTGTATTTTTGCACCGAACCATCCGGGTTAGTCTTTGTCTTGTATAACCACTTCAACCCAACAACATCATTCTCCTTTGGCTTCTCAACCAACTCCCACGTCTCATTTTTGTCAATCATATTTATCTCATCTTCCGTGGCATTTCTCCAAACTTCTTCTCTAATTGCTTGCTCAAAGTTCTCCGGTTCAACAACAACAAAATTACAATGTGCATAAATATCGGTCATAGGTCTCAATTTTACCGGCGTTGAGCTTGGGGATGATGACGCCGACCCGATATTTATCGTAGGTGATGATGGAGAAGGCTCTTCCTCTTCGATATCGTGCCCACTACCACTTGGCCCTTCTTGTGCATCATCTTGAATAGGATATGACACACTTTCAACTCCTTTTCCTTTCCAATCCCAATGATCCTTCTCATTAAAAATCACATCTCGGCTTTCTATCACTTTGTTTCTCTTCAAACTAAAGAGTCTATAGCCCTTTGATTTTATACTATAGCCAACAAAGATGCACTTCTCACCTTTATCTTCAAGCTTGTTCCTTAACTCCTTTGGAACATGTGCATAGCAAATGGACCCAAACACCTTCAAGTGATTCACCGATGGCTTTTTGCCGCCGGACCAAGCTTCGAATGGAGTCTTGTTCTCAACCGCCTTTGTGGGACACCTATTCAATAAATACACCGCCGTATATGTAGCTTCCGCCCAAAACGTCAATGGTAATCCCTTCTCATTCATCATGGTTCTTGCCATTTCAACAATGGTCCTATTTTTTCTCTCGGCCACGCCATTTTGCTCCGGTGTAAAACTAATCGTCAATTGTCTCTTTAAGCCGGTATCTTCACAAAACTTCTCAAACTCCTTAGAGTTGTACTCACCACCTCTATCACTTCTTAACTTCTTTATCAACCGGCCGCTTTGTCTCTCAACCATTCTTTGAAACTTTTTGAAGACATGAAGCGCTTCCAACTTTTGCCTCAAAAAATAGACCCAACACATTCTTGAATAATCATCAATGAAAGTGATGAAATACTGGTTTCCACCATGTGAGTTTGTGCTCATGGGACCACAAATATCGGTGTGAACAAGCTCTAATGGCGTCTTTGCTCTCCACGCCTTCGACTTTGGAAATGATTCTCGATGTATCTTTCCAAGAGCACATGCCTCACATACGCCACTTTTCTCTTCTATGGTCGGTAGCCCATACACCATATCCTTCTTGCTTAGCAACTTCAAGCTCTCAAAATTCAAATGACCATACCTCTTATGCCACAACCATGAGTCGTCGCCTACACCAACCTTCAAGGCAACACTTTTTTCGGGCTTGAGAGTGAGAGGGAAGTTTCTATTCCTCTCCATCTTCACTACGGCCATCAACTCTCTTTTATTCCCAACCTTATCAAATATTCTACAAGTCACACCCTCGAAGTGAACCGCATGACCATGCTCAATCATTTGCCCAACACTTAGCAAATTTTGAGCCAAATCCGGCACTAGCAATACGTCATGAATTAGCATCATTCCCTTCTTTGATGCAACCGCAATCGTGCCTTTCCCCTTCGATTTCACCACGGCACCGTTGCCCATTTGAGTAGTAGCGGTGCTATCAAGCTTGCAAAAAATCGACTCATCCCTGGTCATGTGGTTGCTACATCCACTATCAACATACCACACATCTTCCTTCTTCTCAATGGCCGCTTGGCATGCATAAAATGTGCTTCCATCATTTCTTTCGAGACTCTTCTCTTCGGTGTAGTTTGCTTGCTCCTCATTCTTCACCCTACAAAACTTCTCTTTATGGCCATACTTCTTGCAATTGTAGCATTGAACCTTTCCCTTGTTCCAACAATCTTTTTCAATATGGCCCGGCTTCTTGCAAAAGTTGCATAGCTTAGCTTCTCCGCTTTGGTAGGTACCTATACCACCTCCACTACCAAATCTACCCCCAAATCGGCCTCGGCCTCTACCACCACTAAAGCCACCACGGAAGGTATTCCCATTGGCCGCCCTTTGGTTGTTATACTCTTTCACATTCACCTTAGATTGAAAGGCGCTTTCAAGAACTTGGTCGCCATGCCTATTCAACCTTTCTTCATGTCTCTCAAGAGAGCCCATAAGATCATGCACACTAATAGTAGAGAGGTCTTTCGTCTCTTCAATAACGGCCACAATGTTATCATACTTCGAAGGGAGACTAATCAAGAATTTCTCACACACCGTCTTATCGCTCAAAGCTTCACCCAAATTTTTTATTTGGTTCACAACCTCAATCACGAATACTCTTGTAGAGTCTCTTTCTCCTTCATTTGCAAATTTTGAAACTCCCTTTTCAAGGTTAAAAGCTTTACCGTTCTAACTTTATCGGTGCCTTGAAATTCCTTTTGCAAGATCTCCATGCTTCCTTGGAGGTTTGAGCCCCGATTATTCTCGGAAAAATCTTGTTGGAGATACTTCCTTGAATTAAATAGAGAGCCCTTGCATCCTTCTTTCTATTCTCCTTCTCGTTGGGATCCGAACCGTAGCCTTCACAACATTCCCTTTCCCATCTTTCTTCTCTTCTATTTTCTCATTTATCACATAACCATCTTCCACAATCTCCCATAAATCTTGTGAAATCAAAAGAGTCTTCATTTTAATACTCCAATAATCATAACTCTCACCATCAAATATAGGTTGCCCACCTTGTGGTGCCCAAACACCTCATTGGGTAGCCATGGTGCCCTTTCTCAACTTCAAACTCTATTTCTTCACCTTCAATGGAAGAAACCCACTTCAAATCTCACCAATCACAAGCTCTGATACCATTTATGTTGGCTTTAGCATCCCTAGCACAGAAAAATACTGGTTTTTTTATTTTTTTGATGATCGAACAGTGATGGAGAGGGCATCCGTTTTTCACCTCAGCTCAACTCGCGTTTTCCATTTCACCAAAATGTGTTTTTAGTACAAAATACCTAAATGGCTAAATGGGCTTAGAACAAAACAAAATAGATAAAAGCCCATTACCAAATAAAACATTAATTTCAACAACCAGATGGGAGCCGTTGCTCGCAAGTCGACTTTGTATTGACTTACTTCTCCTGTAGATTTTGGATGCGCTATTTTTGGTCCATATTTCAGTTTGCGCTTGAAATGATTCTGATCTTTTACTGCTGCCAGAATATCATTTTGAAAATTTTCATATCTTGCAATGAAGTGATTCTTCAAAGTTCAAACCATCCTGATGTTTCTCTTTAATACGCAGGGGGCCAATTCCGTACTAGACAATGCTTTTTACTTGACGGCCAACGACAAGGGGAAGCTGAAGGGGGACTACGGTTTGTTCCTAGTGTTTGCTCTATGTGTGGAAGTAATATAAAAATGCGCCTGTTGGTATGTAGGAATTGAACCGTGGACGTTCACTCAGAGGCGAGGCGATGCAGTATTTATCCCTGGTGGTTGTCCTTATCAGATCAGAAACTTGAAGGTTCTGGGTTTTTCCATTTTTTACGTTTATGGGAATATATTGATTTGTTTTCCTTAAGATTGTGAAACTTGCAGTTATGGTTGAGATTATTGAAAGAAACCTTCAATGTTAACTGTAACGGTTTTTCTCTTTTTCTTTTTCTTTCTACAGTCGTGCATGAATATTGCGATTGACTTCATTTCACCTGAAAGCATCGCTGAATGCATTGTCGATTCTGAAGAATCTCAGTCACTTTGCCGAAGTCGTATGTATTTGAAAGATCAAAGTCAGGTATTTGTTTTGTTTCAAACAGGGTAGCAATGTCAGCTTCTCTTTCCATGTTGCTTGTTGAGATTTCAGAGTCATTTTTGCGCAAGCTTCGCTGCATTAAATTATAAAATTCATGCCTACGTTCTGGTATTATTGAGAATTTGTTACTCAAGATGGCAACCACCATTGCTATATAACCTCAAAATGCTGGATAATATATTTGAATTACAAAAATGGCGCATGCGGTAGAGGTTAGTGAATCTGGATTCCACATGGCGGTCAACAAGATAATCTCTAGTTGGTTATTGCCTGCCTTTTCTATTGATGAGGAATGTTAGATTATTTTGTTTCCGTTGATTGTTTTGTTTGAGTTCACAGATCTGAACATCAAATATTTTAATCTTTTTGTGAATAGTTGTTATCAGTGGTAGTTTTATTGACTGGCAAAAATCGCTTTGTCGTGTCTACAAGACCGATTGTTCTTACATCACGTCTTACTATAGTAACTATGATGACATTAATCATATTGTTTTCATTAGCAAAACGGTCATATTGATGTAATTGAAATGTTGGTATGAATCAGGTCAAAGGGGCGATTCTCCGTGCTGTAAGTGATGCATTGGAGTACATGGACACGGTTGCCCCGTAAGTGTAATACCCGTAACTCTAATACGGGAAATTGGCTATAATTAATCCGATAGATGTACGAATTAATGAAGTTAATATCCAAACGGATCAAGGCCTAATGGGAAACTGGGCCAAATTAATATTCGACCCAATTAATCGTGGCCCAACTCAACAGAATTTAATAAATAAAATAGTACAAATTAGTGTGGGAGCATCTGGAGGCCCAATTAGGAGCAAGTAAAGTAATAAATAAATTTGGCCCAATTAAAACGTGTATTTAAAAGCTAATAATATTAGGACCCAAGTGAATAAATTCAAAAAGACCCAAGTTAATTTTCATGTTGCCCAACTAAGTGGAAAATGGTCCAATGAATAATTTAGACCATCTTAACATTAGAAGTCCAACTAAATTAGCAAAGTCCAATAAATAAATTAAGCCAAGTAATATTAGAGCCCAACTAAATGAATTAAGAAGGCCCAAATGAAAATATATGCATATAAGAATAGTAAGTTGGTCCAGTTATAATTAATGCAAGGAGTAATAGATTGAAAATAATAAATTGGCCCAACTAAATAGAAATAGACAAGCAATAGGTATTGAAAATAACAAGGTCCAAGTAGAATAATAATTGAGCCCAAGAACCTTAGAAGATATTTTGGGAAGCAAAGTTCCCCAAATTAAGGAAAGACCACGTCACATTTAAGACCTATCACATGCCAAAGTCTAGATATTTTAATCCCAAAAACCACAAAGCATCTCCTCTCTTTAATAAACGAAACAAGAGAGAAACGAGAGAGAGAGAGAGAGAGAGAGCGAATAAAGAAGAAAACCGAAGGAAGAAGAAGCGAAGAAGGCGAAGTGGAGAAATGATTTCGGTAAGCTCCATCCACCACAAAACGTTTAATCTAGCTTAAGGATAGTGAGGTAGGCGAATTTTTCTATCTACAACCCGTGGAAGTCTCTTAAAAATTTCAGATTTGAGTGGTTGATTTGTTTGGGTCGAATTATCACATCATGCTTATCTATGTGATGTTTATGTGTTGATATGTTAGGGTTAGAAACCAAAATATGAGTTAAAATCTGTATTTTCGTGATCTTTTTGATGATATGAGGGTCTGAAATTGTTTGGGGTTTTGAAGAATTTAAGGTGTGAGTTTTAGGGGTTTAGAGTGGAGATAACGAATTTTAGATGACGTGTAGACCTTGGGTTCGCGGGCTGAGATGTTTCGTGAAGCACGGGGTTTATTAGGTCAATAGAAATTAGTTCACGAGTTTGGGGTAGTTCGTGAATTGGGGAGCGATTCGGGTCGAAAGGTAGTTTGCGGGTTAGAGAGACGTTCGCGAAGTGTTAGCTAGGGCGGGCTGAAATTAGTTCACGGGCCGAGGGCTTCGTGAAATGAGAGGCATGTTGGATCGCTAGGTCGATTGCGGGCTAAGGGGCCTCACGAATTTGGAGATGATTTTGGGTAGTTAAGTAGTTTTGTGGGTTAGAGACTTTCGTGAATTTTGAGTTAGGATCGAAGCTTTCGACTATAGAACCTTTGTAGTGACACTTTAGGATAAGTGATTTTATACGAGTTTATGTGCCTAAGTCATTTTCGAGTATATGAGGTTTTTGTTTTTAAGATGAACCATTTTTCCACGTTAGGGATGATTTTTATAATATATTAGTTTTGGGAGAATTTTGGGAATTATTGAAATCGGATAGAATAATTTTTAGGTGTACGATGCATGTTTCAAAAAGGGATTTTGATAATATATCAAATTTTGAAGGTTTCGACCAATTCTATTTCGGGCGATTTTGAGTTTTGATTGATTTTAATTCGCGAGCCGTTTTATTTTATAAGTTATGAGTGAAATAGAATTTCGAACGAATAGGGAAATCGGCCGAATGAGTTTCGGGTCGCGAAAGTCTTTCGCGGGCCCAAAGGATTTTTATGTGTGAGTAAAATAGGTATTTCGCGGGCCAAGGCTTCGAGTTTCGCGGGCTTAAGTCGTTCGCGGGCCGACTTGAAGGGTGATTCCTGTGAGAGGCGTCGTGGGCCAATTTTAGTTTCGCGGGCCGATGAACTTTCGCGGGGTGATTCCTGTGAATAGGGCTGAGCGTTCGGTACAAACCGTACCGAACCGAACCGAAATTTCGGTTAACCGAAATTTCGGTTCGACGATTTGAAGAACCGAATACCGAACCGAACTCAATCGGTTCGGTTCGGTAAAACTGAATTTTTTTTCGGTTTTTTTCGGTTATTTACCGAAATACCGAAATTAAAAAAAAAAAAAAAGAAATTGCATTTGTCTCTGCTTGTCCACCGGGAACGAGCTCAAGTTGGTCTCGTGGTCGAACACAATCACTACCGAACCGATTGAGTTCGCTGCTAAACGGTGGTGATTGTCCAAAACTCATCTGCTCGAATGTGGTGATTGTCTTTAATACCGAAGTACTTGACGAAGCTACAGGTGAAGAGGGAGATTCGTGAAGAGGAAAAAGAATGAGGAAGATACGTGAAGAGGAAGATTCGTGAAGAGGAAGAAGTATTTGATTGCCTTCTCGCTGTCTCTCTCTTGCAGTTTATTTTTTGTTTTTTGGAGAAAAATCGTGAAGAGGAAGAAGAATAAGGAAGAACCCTAATTGACCAAAGTAGTGGGTTGTATTACTTGTATATTTATTGGGCCGTGTATTAAAGAATTATATAATTATTATCTTGGCCCATTTCGGGCATGGGCCTATGAACCATATAGCTAATAAATAAATATATATTATTTAAAATCGGTAATTCGGTATACCGAATAAACCGAACCAAAAAACTTGTACCGAACCGAAATACCGAAATTTTAAAAGTTATATACCGAATACCGAACCGAATTTTTCGGTTCGGTTCGGTTTTGTACCGAATTTTCGGTATTTCGGTTATTCGGTTCGGTTAACCGAATAACGCACACCCCTACCTGTGAAGGGCATCGCGGGCCGACTTTAGGTTTCGGGGGCCGATTGATTTTCACGGGGTGATTCCTGTGAGAGAAATCGGCCGATTTGCGGGCTTAAATTGGGCTTCGCGTGTCCAATCGGGCGACTTAAATTGGATTCTGCGCGTCCAATCGGGCGACTGTGAACACGGCGAAAGCCCCGTGAATTCGAGCGTTGACCCGCTAGTGTTTCGGGTTGACCAGCTTTTGAAAGTGGGATCGGGCGATTTAAGATTTGGGCTTTGAGCGAATTTGTGTGAGTTTGACCGACGATTTACACTTTTGGGCTTTTGCCCTATTTCAGGCCCAATCATTTTAAGTAAAATTATTTCGGCCCAAATCAGTTTTAAAATGAAGTATTTTCTTATGTTTACTAATATTTTCGGGTCAACCTATATTTTATGATTTAAAGGTTATTATTCTCGAATTTAAAACCTTCGGCCTAGCTTGATGTTTTACGGGTTAATTTGGCTTAGCGAACTCTTTTCAAACGGTTACCTTTCGAATGTAGTTTCAAGCAATGATCTTTCAAATATAGTATTAAATATATAATAATCCAATACTTAGGAAATTCAGTAACGTAGATATTCAAGTAATTTAGATGATATACTGATGTGATGATTTTGTGCCTAAGGTCGAGGTTAGGAACATTGCTGAGCTATTAACGGGTAATCGACGGACGACAGGTAAGTAGAAGTCCAACTACAACACACAACTTGCGTGTTATACGTTTTGTATGATTTTGTGCCTACGTGATTTCATGATTACGTGGATTGATTGCTATGCTTTCATATGATTTGCATAAATTGCATCTATTGCATATGCATATACATGTGCACGCACGAACTCATGGGGAGGGTCGTGGGACTGAGTGTGCATAATGGTATGTCGCTCGTACGCGACGAGGACTTGCCGATGTGGGCAAGTGTGTCGACTCGTAGTTGAGTCAGGGGCTGTCTCCTATGTTACCAGGGCGGCGTTTAGCGTCGTCGTATTATTATTGTAGATATATATATGTTGATATCCTATGGATATGATTGGGCATGGCCCGTGGCGGTATGGTGCGACCTGAGGGTGTAAGCGACACAGGGTGGAACCCTGGTGTAGGCGACCTCAGCGTGGGCTACCAGCGTGAGCGACCGCCGGACAGTCGGGGACGACCGGGTTCATATGGCGACCTAGGGGAACGATGTGCATCCTAGGGTTCGGCCATCCGGCGTGGACCGCTGTCGTATTGTCCTTGAGGGACGTGAGCTCTTGTGGTGCATAGTGAGATTAGCCGGGGGCCCTGAGTACGTTGGTACGATTGTCATATGCATCGGCGCGGATTGCCTTTGCGAGTGTTATATGCATCGGCGCGGATTGCCTTTGCGAGTGTTATATGCATCGACGCGGATTGTCGTTGCGGGGGAGTGTCACGTGCATACATGCATGATTTCTGCTTACTGAGCCTCGGTGGCTCATTCCTTATGTTGTGTGTTGTAGGTACGACAGGTCGGGCGTTGCGAAACGTCTCGACTAAGGCAAGCTGACGGCGGTACTCCATGGGCTTTTGAGGGCAAGGCTGTACATGGATGACGACCTGTGGAGCGATGTTAGGATGTGTTAGTTATCGTAAATAGTTTTTGAGGCTTCGGCCTTTATATACTTAGACAATGTAGATTACGTCTCGTCGTAATATATTTATTTTAGGAAAAAGGTTTTAGTAAATCGGGTCTTCCGCGGCTTGCGTTGCGGAAATCCGACGCTAATTAGTTTTAGAAAGCGAGGGTCGTCACAAGGTGGTATCAGAGCCTAGGATATAGGTTCTGTAGACTGTCCATGTACAGCCGCTCAAAAGCGTGGAGGATCAGCCTTGCCTGTAAGTATGTTTGATGTGATTATGTGTTTACAATAACGTGCCTACTTGCTTGACTGATCGTAGAATGACTAGCGGAAATAGAGAGTTTATATGCGAGTCAAGTCGAGGGGTTGCACTTGAGTTTCATGTGAATGAACATGACTCGTTGCTCGAGCACCTTACGGAACTGATCCATGGTCAAACGGATCAGGTTAGTGAACTTAAGGATCAAGTCAATAAGCTTAAGGATATGATCTATAAGCTTGTTAACACTTCAAGTTCACCCAAACCAATTCTCGCACTATGAATGTGCGACAATTATAGGGAAAAGAAAGTGAATGAACAATTAGAGCAAGCAGTTAAAAAAAGAGTCGACTTTTCAAATATCCTAAATTGCAAACAAGGCCGAATCCGTGGGGAATTAACTTATCTACTCGAGCTCCAAGTTCTATTCCTCCATGCCTACAATATGGGCAATTCCATAGGGGCATCTGTTATGGCCCAGGATTAAAACTCTACCTTCAGTGCTTCCGATGCGGGAAGGTGGGACACCGTGCTATAGATTGTGAGGCGCGAATCTGTTCCGTTGGACTTAGTTCAGACGTTGGTACAACCATTACTGGTTCCATTGCGGTGGTTCAATCTAAACCAAGAGGAAACAGAAATTCCTTCCATGAAAATGACGAGCTTTCAAAATTTGAAAACGTAATTGATTTCCGTAGATCATATGTTTCAGTTACCCGAGAGGAGTAATATCCGTTTGCGGGTAAGACCAGCCCAAGTAGAATTATCGACATCTGAGCTAAAGATTTCGTAAGCTCTCCGACAAATTGTGAATCTTTTCTCGCATCCATGCTTAGACAGAGGAATTGCCTCAGTCATAACTGAAATCGTGCTAGTAGCTAATGAAAGCGCTGATGTACGTCCCAATGATCTCCTGGGGCTACACTTGATCAATTCGCAATCAAACCATATTCTTTCCTTCTACTGAATATGATGTTGAAACCACATTTCAATTCTTTCACCACAACAAGCCTAAACTGAATAATACCAGAGTATAGCCCTATGCTCTAATCTTTCAGCTTGTCCTGAGAGTCCATGTTCAGTACCAGAGTGGCGCAGCGGAGGCGTGATGAACGCTAATGATTTTCAACCTCTGCCTGAGTATAGCCATTTCCATTAGCTCCTTAGGGCAATACAGATGGGCATACGTGTGCCCTATTGAGAAATGACTGTTAGAATTTAAGACGACAAGAGCAACCTTACGCTAACCCTTATATTCTTGTTTCCCTTCATTATACATCAATGGGGTGTTCTACTTTCTTGAACTGCTGTCACCCCATGAGACATTTATTTCCAGACTTCTAGCTAGAAATGAAGGTTAGGTAGATCGTTTTGAGGGGAAGGGTAGGTCATGGACTATTTGTAGGACTTTGCTTTCCACACTAAACAATAAGACAATCGTAAGACTCAAAATGTCCCCTACAATTAGCACGTCGGAAGCTTGCATGGATCCCAGACAAGGATGTCATTTCACCGAACAACCTAAGTTACGATAGACCTATCACATACGACCTTCCCTAGCTGCTCCGGACAACCTCTAGGGCTTTAATTCCCGAACAAATTTCATAAGAATAGTGGTCTCGAATTTTTTTTGACTTGATTCAGCGTTCTCTATTTTATCCTCAGGAATTTTCCGAACTCTCTATTGGTCTTCTATCATCAAGAGAGAATGACTCTTAGCCAAGGTCATCAACTGAGACAAAAGAGGTGATGACAAGCTCCACCCCTATCTTCCTCATTTCTGAATTCTGCCCTTACTCCGTCCTCATGAATATCTGTTTTTCTTCTCATGTGAGAGTTGTCTTTGAGGGCAACCAGGTGATCTTCCTAACCGATCGCTACCCTGAGTGATTCGAGCTGACGGAATTTCGGGGGCGAAATTCTTTTAAGGGGGGAGGATGTAATACCCGTAACTCTAATACGGGAAATTAGGCTATAATTAATCCGATAGATGTACGAATTAATGAAGTTAATATCCAAACGGATCAAGGCCTAATGGGAAACTGGGCCAAATTAATATTCGACCCAATTAATCGTGGCCCAACTCAACAGAATTTAATAAATAAAATAGTACAAATTAGTGTGGGAGCATCTGGAGGCCCAATTAGGAGCAAGTAAAGTAATAAATAAATTTGGCCCAATTAAAACGTGTATTTAAAAGCTAATAATATTAGGACCCAAGTGAATAAATTCAAAAGGACCCAAGTTAATTTTCATGTTGCCCAACTAAGTGGAAAATGGTCCAATGAATAATTTAGACCATCTTAACATTAGAAGTCCAACTAAATTAGCAAAGTCCAATAAATAAATTAAGCCAAGTAATATTAGAGCCCAACTAAATGAATTAAGAAGGCCCAAATGAAAATATATGCATATAAGAATAGTAAGTTGGTCCAGTTATAATTAATGCAAGGAGTAATAGATTGAAAATAATAAATTGGCCCAACTAAATAGAAATAGACAAGCAATAGGTATTGAAAATAACAAGGTCCAAGTAGAATAATAATTGAGCCCAAGAACCTTAGAAGATATTTTGGGAAGCAAAGTTCCCCAAATTAAGGAAAGACCACGTCACATTTAAGACCTATCACATGCCAAAGTCTAGATATTTTAATCCCAAAAACCACAAAGCATCTCCTCTCTTTAATAAACGAAACAAGAGAGAAACGAGAGAGAGAGAGAGAGAGAGAGAGAGAGCGAATAAAGAAGAAAACCGAAGGAAGAAGAAGCGAAGAAGGCGAAGTGGAGAAATGATTTCGGTAAGCTCCATCCACCACAAAACGTTTAATCTAGCTTAAGGATAGTGAGGTAGGCGAATTTTTCTATCTACAACCCGTGGAAGTCTCTTAAAAATTTCAGATTTGAGTGGTTGATTTGTTTGGGTCGAATTATCACATCATACTTATCTATGTGATGTTTATGTGTTGATATGTTAGGGTTAGAAACCAAAATATGAGTTAAAATCTGTATTTTCGTGATCTTTTTGATGATATGAGGGTCTGAAATTGTTTGGGGTTTTGAAGAATTTAAGGTGTGAGTTTTAGGGGTTTAGAGTGGAGATAACGAATTTTAGATGACGTGTAGACCTTGGGTTCGCGGGCTGAGATGTTTCGTGAAGCACGGGGTTTATTAGGTCAATAGAAATTAGTTCACGAGTTTGGGGTAGTTCGTGAATTGGGGAGCGATTCGGGTCGAAAGGTAGTTTGCGGGTTAGAGAGACGTTCGCGAAGTGTTAGCTAGGGCGGGCTGAAATTAGTTCACGGGCCGAGGGCTTCGTGAAATGAGAGGCATGTTGGATCGCTAGGTCGATTGCGGGCTAAGGGGCCTCACGAATTTGGAGATGATTTTTGGGTAGTTAAGTAGTTTTCTGGGTTAGTGACTTTCGTGAATTTTGAGTTAGGATCGAAGCTTTCGACTATAGAACCTTTGTAGTGACACTTTAGGATAAGTGATTTTATACGAGTTTATGTGCCTAAGTCATTTTCGAGTATATGAGGTTTTTGTTTTTAAGATGAACCATTTTTCCACGTTAGGGATGATTTTTATAATATATTAGTTTTGGGAGAATTTTGGGAATTATTGAAATCGGATAGAATAATTTTTAGGTGTACGATGCATGTTTCAAAAAGGGATTTTGATAATATATCAAATTTTGAAGGTTTCGACCAATTCTATTTCGGGCGATTTTGAGTTTTGATTGATTTTAATTCGCGAGCCGTTTTATTTTATAAGTTATGAGTGAAATAGAATTTCGAACGAATAGGGAAATCGGCCAAATGAGTTTCGGGTCGCGAAAGTCTTTCGCGGGCCCAAAGGATTTTTATGTGTGAGTAAAATAGGTATTTCGCGGGCCAAGGCTTCGAGTTTCGCGGGCTTAAGTCGTTCGCGGGCCGACTTGAAGGGTGATTCCTGTGAGAGGCGTCGTGGGCCAATTTTAGTTTCGCGGGCCATGAACTTTCGCGGGGTGACTCCTGTGAAGGGCATCGCGGGCCGACTTTAGGTTGGGCCGATTGATTTTCACGGGGTGATTCCTGTGAGAGAAATCGGCCGATTTGCGGGCTTAAATTGGGCTTTGCGTGTCCAATCGGGCGACTTAAATTGAATTCCGCGCGTCCAATCGGGCGACTGTGAACACGGCGAAAGCCCCGTGAATTCGAGCGTTGACCCGCTAGTGTGTCAGGTTGACCAGCTTTTGAAAGTGGGATCGGGCGATTTAAGATTTGGGCTTTGAGCGAATTTGTGTGAGTTTGACCGACGATTTACACTTTTGGGCTTTTGCCCTATTTCAGGCCCAATCATTTTAAGTAAAATTATTTCGGCCCAAATCAGTTTTAAAATGAAGTATTTTCTTATGTTTACTAATATTTTCGGGTCAACCTATATTTTATGATTTAAAGGTTATTATTCTCGAATTTAAAACCTTCGGCCTAGCTTGATGTTTTACGGGTTAATTTGGCTTAGCGAACTCTTTTCAAACGGTTACCTTTCGAATGTAGTTTCAAGCAATGATCTTTCAAATATAGTATTAAATATATAATAATCCAATACTTGGGAAACTCAGTAACGTAGATATTCAAGTAATTTAGATGATATACTGATGTGATGATTTTGTGCCTAAGGTCGAGGTTAGGAACGTTGCTGAGCTATTAACGGGTAATCGACGGACGACAGGTAAGTAGAAGTCCAACTACAACACACAACTTGCGTGTTATACGTTTTGTATGATTTTGTGCCTACGTGGTTTCATGATTACGTGGATTGATTGCTATCTTTCATATGATTTGCATAAATTGCATCTATTGCATATGCATATACATGTGCACGCACGAACTCATGGGGGAGGGTCGTGGGACTGAGTGTGCATAATGGTATGTCGCTTGTACCATAGTTGTTTGAGGCGCGCTAGGCGATGAATGAGGTGAGGCGGTAGGGAATCGCCTCTAGGTTCTCGGGTGTCGCCTCAGTAAAGGGGTCGCCTCAGTCGATAGTTGTAGTAGCAGCTTAGGGTTGAAGACGTTAGGTTGAAGACAACTATAAAACCCTAACTTATGTGTTTTCTATTTTAAATGGGCTTATTTTAACTATGGGCCTGTTTTTATTTTAATAGTTGAACTCTATTAGCCAATTATTGTATTTTTAAATTTTATTTCTTCGAGATCGTACCAACCATGAGTTCATATTTCAAAATGAATTCTGTATATAGTTGTGTGCTATTTTATTTAACCAAATATCTCTAGTACAAAATATCATACTACATATTTATTAATACCTTGCGCCTAAAAATATTTTAATATACAGACAAGTGACAAAAACATGTATTCAGCTTGTTCATATTATTCTATCCTAACATTATTTGTTTGCATATTTTGACAGAGTTCGGTTTGATTAAATTCATATCTTGCACAAAATGTTTTACCATCATAAGATAACTATGTTAAGTATAAGTTATGAAATAGTAATCATGAATATTATATATTTATATGTTATATTTCTATATATAATAAAACATCGCCTCGGTTTTGTGAGGCGGGCGCCTTATTTACGCCTCGCCTCTGAGGCAAGGCAATGGGCTATCGCCTTTGTGCGCCTCTCGCCCGAAATAACTATGGCTTGTACGCGACGAGGACTTGCCGATGTGGGCAAGTGTGTCGACTCGTAGTTGAGTCAGGGGCTGTCTCCTATGTTACCAGGGCGGCGTTTAGCGTCGTCGTATTATTATTGTAGATATATATATGTTGATATCCTATGGATATGATTGGGCATGGCCCGTGGCGGTAAGGTGCGACCTGGAGGGTGCGACCTGAGGGTGTAAGCGACACAGGGTGGAACCCTGGTGTAGGCGTCCTCAGCGTGGGCTACCAGCGTGAGCAACCGCCGGACAGTCGGGGACGATCGGGTTCATATGGCGACCTAGGGGAACGATGTGCATCCTAGGGTTCGGCCATCCGGCGTGGACCGCTGTCGTATTGTCCTTGAGGGACGTGAGCTCTTGTGGTGCATAGTGAGATTAGCCGAGGGTCCTGAGTACGTTGGTACGATTGTCATATGCATCGGCGCGGATTGCCTTTGCGAGTGTTATATGCATCGGCGCAGATTGCCTTTGCGAGTGTTATATGCATCGACGCGGATTGTCGTTGCGGGGGAGTGTCATGTGCATACATGCATGATTTCTGCTTACTGAGCCTCGGTGGCTCATTCCTTATGTTGTGTGTTGTAGGTACGACAGGTCGGGCGTTGCGAAACGTCTCGACTAAGGCAAGCTGACGGCGGTACTCCACGGGCTTTTGAGGGCAAGGCTGTACATGGATGACGACCTGTGGAGCGATGTTAGGATGTGTTAGTTATCGTAAATAGTTTTTGAGGCTTCGGCCTTTATATACTTAGACAATGTAGATTACGTCTCGTCGTAATATATTTATTGTAGGAAAAAGTTTTTAGTAAATCGGGTCTTCCGCGGCTTGCGTTGCGGAAATCCGCCGCTAATTAGTATTAGAAAGCGAGGGTCGTCACAGTAAGTCCTCCTAAATGTTTAATAAATGCATGGTGTCATATACAAGAGAATCTTACTTCACCGTATTGTAGATTTAAAAAGGAGAATGTTAAAGAAATATATATTCCATGTGTTTTTAAGGGACAGAAGAAACTCTGTGCAAAAAATACGAAGATGCAATAATATACTGGAAGAGACAGAGAGAGAGAGAGAGATCTCCATCCCAAAACCCTACCCCATCTCCCACATCAAACGCCGCCACCCCCTCATTCATCTCCCCTCCACCACCGCCAGCCAGCCCCTCCACCACCACCGCCGGCCAACGCATCCCACCCCCAACCCCATCTCAGTCCTCCCTTTTTCCCCCCTCGTCGCCCACTACCTGTACAGCTACCCTTCTTCATCTACCCATTCGTCGTTTTGACGTCTTTCTGAGAGCGTTGGTTGGCCTTCCGCCGCCGGGAACAGACGGCGGTGGACGGAGTTTCTACGTTTCAAGGGTTTTTCTTTTTCATCTCCATCGTGATGGCGTCGGCTTCGTCGATGTGTGGCTCCATGATGTCATCCATGACTACAATGACACCACTGGTGATGCCGTCGATAGGGCTAGATTCGCTGCGAGACAAATTCCCGGAGTTTGGGAAAGCTTTTGATAAACAGTCCTTTACGGAGTTGTTGGAACGGGTTCATGGCGGCGCGACTGGAAATGCGACCTTTGGCGCAACTTATAACAGCGGAGGCGGCACGGAGATCGCGAGGATGCCCTCCGCTTCTGAACAAGCGAATATCAATAATACCACTATTGGTACTGCGGGCACGGTGGTGCAAGAAAAACTGAGAGACCATAGTCGGGAGCCAATTGGGACGATGCGGACTCGACGTGACACACCACCGCCGAAACTTCGAGGGGGTCTGAATCGCCTAGGTCAGAAGACAGCAGCCCAACTGAAAGCAAGATTTGATGGGCAGTGACCAAACCCTATGACGCCTCCTATTCGTAACACCGCTATTAACCACCTGAAACAGACGGTCGTCGAGAGTGGGGGAACAGCTGGTACAAACCAGGGCACGGCTCATGGGCTGAGAGCGAGTGGTGGGGGAACTGATGCGCAAAAACCTCACAATGTGGGTGGGGAGGCCACGTTCGCTGACGTCACTAGAGCTGGAAAGAGGCTGCAATGGCGTAGACCAAGGAACAGAGAAGAGACACGAGTCATGCTTCAATATACCCCACCGGAGGTTGTGGATGGGGTTGCGATGTCGTGCCCGACATGGGAAACCGCCAGAAGGGACTTGCACGATGGGCCTTCACGCTTGTTGGCTACTTCTTAGGAAAGAAGCCGTACTTTCCGACTGTGGACAAATTCTTTCGATCGGTGTGGAGAGTTGTTCAGGAAGTTCGGACGGCGACAAATGGATTTTTCAAATTTAGGTTTAAATCTGATGCGGCCATGCGCGATGTTTTGGAGGGTGGCCCATGGCTTCTTCAAGGGAAGCCATTGTTCCCTGAGCCGTGGCTACCGGGTATGACATTCGAGAGAAAGGAGCACGTGGAAGTTCCATTATGGGTTAAGCTTCGTAATGTTCCTAGTGAATTCTGGACCCCCGAAGGTCTAGGAGTTGTGGCAAGTGCGGTTGGACGGCCAAAATTTGCGGACGCGGTTACACACAATGTAGAACGACTGGATTTTGCTCGAGTGTGTGTGGTTAAGACCTTAGACGAACCTTTTATTGATCACTTCCCACTTCGGCTGCCTCGGGAAGGTGGGGGGTCAGCTGGTATTATTCCGGTAGACGACCGTCGCCGTGCACGGGGTGCGGCTCTTTCTCGCACACGGAGCTACTTTGCCCGCAACGTCTTGCACTGCCAAATATGGACCCACCAAGACCTGAGCAGACCTCGCGGCCTACGGCTAAGCAGGCACAACTGGATTGGCGCCATGTTGGTGCGAAAGGGAAGGTTGGGAAGGTTGCGACTCAGCCACAGGCGGTTGATGTTATGGAAGTGGAACTAGCTAAGCTTGATGAGAGGCCGAGTACTTCGGCCGAGGCATTGAGGAATGAGGCTACACGTGATAACAACCCCTTCAATGTACTGTGCACGATTACTGGCCACGATGAACTTTCTCTGGGCTCTAAAAGCGAAATGGCCCTGCAGGAAGTTATCCCATGATACCCATGTGCGTGGTCTCAACAGGTGGGACCACGGAAGGGCAGTGGGTGACATTGTGACGAAGTATGATCTTAAAATGGTTGGATTGGTGGAAACTAGGGTGGCGGAATCCGGCGAGGATCTCTTCTGGAATTCGAAGGCATTGGGAGTGGTTTTTCGATTATCAGAACGGACCGTCAACGCGGATATGGATTGGCTGGGATCCACGATTCGTCGAACTGGTAATCTTGCAATTCTTGGATCAGGTGGTGCACTGCAAGGTGGTCAATATCGCAAAACATACGGAGGTGTATGTCTCTGTATATGGAAAAAATCGATGTGAGGGCGGGTTGAACTATGGGCTAACCTTGTGATGATGGCAGCCAACCGTAGGGAGCTCCCATGGCTAATCATGGGGGATTTCAATGCAATTGTTGATGTCAGTGAGGCACGTGGCGGGCATCCCGAGAATGCAGACATGGACGCCTTGCGGGAATGCTTGGTTCGGGCAGACCTCATGCCCGTACCTGCGACGGGTCAATTTTTTACCTGGTATAACCAACAGAGGGCAGCGGCTGGAGTGTGGCGAAGGCTTGATCGAATGGTGGCGAACCCGAGCTAGTTTTTGACATTTGCGAACCAGACCTATCATAGCGATCTACCTATGACCTCGGACCATTGCCCGCTCATAATCAAGGCGGACGAGCTGGGACGTAGATGGCCGAACTTTCGGTTTGATAACTTTCTTAGGACCCCAAATTCATGCCGATCGTTCAAGAAATATGGCAGGAGTCAGTTAACGGATTCCCTATGTATACATTGATGCGGCGACTGAAAATGCTCAAGCCACGATTTCGACAGCTTCGAAGTACGAAGGGTGACTTGGCGGCAAACGTCGAGGCAACTAAGCGGTTTCTTGAGGTTAGCCAAGAATTTGCAGCGAGGTATCCCACGGAGGACTTATTTCACGAGCTTGAGAGGGTCTGCCGAGCAGTGTATGCTAAGGCCGTTGCGGTGGAACAGTCGGCTCTTTCACAGCGGGCGAAGTTGGCATGGCTCAAGGACGGCGATCAGTGCTCCTCCTATTTTTTCAAACGAGTGGCCATGCGACGAGCGACTAATCGAATCTTATCACTTGATGGGGAAAACGGTCAGCTGATTGAAGGTGAGATGGCGGTCAAGGAAGAACTGATTCGCTTCTACCAGGGCTTGTTAGGGCAATCAGTGCGGGAAGAATCGGTCACGTGCCAAGAGGTTGCTGGTTTTGTTACCCGCTCATTAACGCCGACCGAAGCGGCGAGGATGGTGGAGCCAGTTGATGCCCGAGAGATTAAGAACGTTCTTTTCTCTTTCGCTGACGAGAAGGCCCCTGGCCCCGATGGGTACACAGCTGCGTTCTTTAAAGCGGGGTGGAGTATTATTGGGGATGATTTTGTTGGAGCTGTTCAGGATTTCTTTCGCACAGGCCGCCTTCTGAAAGGCTTGAACAGTACCTTGATCACTTTAATTCCAAAAGGAGCGACGCCACGGAAGCCGACTGATTTCAGACCTATCTCGTGCTGTAATGTTATTTACAAGGTTATTTCGAAGATTCTCGCTGATCGTATGAAGCCGTGCCTTGCTAAACTAGTGCACAAGTCGCAGACCGCATTCGTTCCTGGGAGGCGCATTAGTGACAACATCCTCTTGGCTCAGGAGATTTGTCGTGGCTACCGTAGTCGACAGCATCCGCCGCGGGTAGCTTTTAAAGTTGATTTGGCAAAGGCCTATGACAAAGTGGAGTGGACGTTCATTCTTGCGGCTCTTCAGGCGATGAACTTTCACCCCACTTATATAGGTTGGATACGCAGCTGCTTAACGTCGACGGCGTTCTCTATTAACCTCAATGGGAACCCGGTCGGTTTCTTTGAGGGGCGGCGGGGGATTCGCCAGGGGGATCCCATTTCCCCTATCTTTTTTATGGAGATCCTGCATGGGATGGTGGACGTTCGTACTCGACACAATTTCAAGTTCCACTGGCGATGCGAAGCTACTGCCCTGTCTATGTTGACCTTTGCCGATGACATTCTTCTTTTCTGCCATGCCGACGTCCATTCAGTCGAGATACTGAAGCAGGCCTTAGAGGAGTTCGCAATGTTATCAGGGCTTCGGCCGAATGCGAGCAAGAGCGAGATGTTTCTATCAGCTCGAGCTGAGGGTCTGAAGGCGGCAATCACATCTGTTATGGGATTCCAAGAAGGAGGGCTACCGGTCCGCTACTTGGGAGTCCCTCTCATTACGACTCGTTTGACGATTGCAGATTGTGCTCCCCTACTTGGGAAGATTGATGCTAGACTTGGATCATGGCTGAATCGCTCACTCTCGTACGCAGGAAGGGTCCAGTTGATCAAGTCGGTCCTGTCTGCTATGTCAATCTATTGGTCTGGGGTATTCCTTCTACCGAAAGGGGCTGTGCGGGATATCGAGGCTAGATTTCGACGGTTCCTTTGGGGTGCTCCTTCGGCAAAGGTTGCGTGGGCCGACGTTTGCTTGCCCAAGAGGGAAGGGGGTCTCGGCATACATTCGGTGGAGGTTTCCAACCGGGCATTGATGCTCAAACAGGCATGGCATGTGGTACAACGTGACCCTGACTCTAATTGGGTTACATGGCTGGATCACACGCGGCTCAGGTCCAAATCTTTTTGGGATATTAGGCCGTCGCCTAACGACTCCTGGAGTTGGAAGAAAATGCTCAGCCTTAGGCCACTCTTGCGGTCTCTTATCTCTTTCCATATTGGAAATGGCGCTAATACTTGGCTGTGGCATGACCATGGCTCAGACCTACTACGTTGCTGGAGATACACCCCAATGGGCCGATGGTTATGGGATTACCCCACGACGCCCGCCTCAGCTCGGTGATCTCGAATGACGGGTGGGCTTGGCCTGCTCAAGCCACGGTGGAATATATGGCAATTCAGCCTTTGCTCCCACACGTTGCACCTTTGGAGGCTGATAGGATTTGCTGGAATGGGGCTGGTTCGGGGGATGGTTCGGGCAGGTTTTCTACGAGGGCAGTTAGGGAAAGTATCTGTGGGCGACGAACTCCTGCTTCATGGGCTAATCTGATTGGGGGAGCACTTCGAGTTCCACGCTACGAATTTATCTTGTGGTTAGCCATACGTGAGCGACTATCTACACGAAACAAGGTGTGGGTGGCTGCTCGGGCTGGCTCATCTCATTGCAAGCTGTGCGATGAGGGCTGCCTCGAAACGACGAAACATTTGTTTTTCGAGTGCGCTTTCTCTCGGCGATGTGTTGGCATGCTACGACGACGGACGCGATGGAAATGGCCGTATCGAGAGTGACGAATGGGCATCGAATGGGCTGCCACCAGATGGCGATCTCGGCACCCCATTCACTTGGCCAACTGTCACATTTTGGCTTCGCTTGTGTACCACCTTTGGCAGGAGCGGAACGTGCGCTGGCGGGATAATGTATGTCGTACCCCGGAGCAGGTGGTAGCTGGAGTGTTGGGTATTGCTTGCATGCGGCTATCTACGACATCGGCTAAGTATGCATTGCAACTGGCTGCTCTTCGAAGCAGGGGCGGACCCAGCTCTAGATGGCTGGGGGGTCAAGAATATTCAGCCCAGCCTACATTAATCCAGCCCATACTAACTAATCTGAAAATAAAAGAAAATAGCCTAGGGAAGACTCGAACTCAGGTCGTTAAGATGGAAGAACCTTCATACAACTCCAATAACCACTAGACTACTGCAATTTTCGTTAACATGTAATACATATAATATACTTAGCACCAAAGCGGCTGGGGGGTCAAGGGCCCCCCCAAGCCCCTACGTGGGTCCACCCCTGCTTCGAAGATTATGGCGCGTAGCTTGGTAGAGGGTTAGCTTGGTTCACGCATGAGTTGATGGGCTGGGTGATGTTTTGTTCTTTTTTTTTTTTGAGTTTTCGAGTCTCATTGCGGTATCGGTTGTTTGTTACCGGTTGATGTAGTTAAGGTTTATACTTAGCTATGTATGTACTCTTTGTTCTTTCTTTTTCATTCATTTATTTTGGGACGTTTACGCCAAAAAAAAAAAGAAACTCTGTGCAATAACTGGCTGATCTGATCGATCCACTTTGGGTAAGTTTAGTTAGAATAATTCTATTTTGAACCACCGTGATCTTGATTTCACCGGTCCCAAATGCGCATTTGCGTCTTGAGAAATATTTATCTTCCCATAGTTGACATCATCTGGCGCTTTTTTCTTTCTCGAGTTTCTCTACCTTCGAATTCTTATCGTTCCCTATCTCAGTGTATTGATTGATGCATGCAGCAGCAAATCCCCCGGATTGTTGAATCATGCTTTTCCCAAGGAAGACGAAGAACATTGAAGAATCTGCGCCCACCACTGCCGGCAGCAAGTAATGTCTGTCCAAAGGTCGTTCAATTACAGCGCACGCCAGGGAAAAAACATTGGCTTGTACGCAGAACATCATACGATGTACCTTAAATTTTGTCGGTTGTGACACTAATTTTTTTTAATTCTAATACTCTCGGGCTCATCATACGTACCTCAGCGCTCCTGCCCGAGTAGGGCGGAGGAGCATCGATTTGCGCATTTGATAATAGAATCATGAGAAGTGATCTTTTACTATGAGTCCGTTCAAAGATCTAAAGGTGTTTTCAGGTTTTTCTAAATAGCACATCACATGAACTGAATATGATTTACGAGTGTTTTTCACGTAAAGCTTTCCTCGAGAAGTTTTTCCTAAATCATTACATTATTTATTAGGCCTTCCTTATGCATATACTCAAAAAGCAGGTTTTTTGCCACATCAGCGCCACCTCAAAAGTAAAAAACCTATACCTCCAAAATAAAACTCCTCCCAACCATAAATCCAAAAAAAGAGTTTTTTGGGGACCCACCTCAATTTATTTAATTTATCAATTATATTTATCCAATTTTGTAAAATAATTTATAAATAATTGTATGTCATATTATTTAATTTGTTAAATTTAAGAAAAATAATAAATATATTTATATTTTTTCATTACATAATATAATTTTACTTTTAAATACAAATTAAATAAAAATTTTAACACATAAAATTTATTAGTAAAAATAAATATATTAATATATAAATATAATAAATGAGGATAAAAATGAAATAAAGTAATTAAAGCTTACACATAAAGCAAACCTAGGTTTATTCTACTAAACCCAACAAAAAACCTATCACCCTTCCAATGGTAAAAACCTATAGTCATAGGTTTTTCCTTTGTCCACCTCATCAAAAACCTTGCATTGAGGAAGGCCTTACTGGTCACTCCTACAATAAGTGAACCAATAAATGCAAGTAAAATAAAGACACGCACGTAAGAACCCACAAACCAATAAATATATATGGATAAATTCCTTATCAGTCCCACTTGAAGTTTAAACTTCCTCTTAAATATCATTCGAATTATTTTTTTCTGTTCAGTACCCTTCTGTTACAAATTTCCTGTTTAATACCCAAAACGCTTGAAAAGACGAAAGTAACCCTTCCTTAAGGATTTAAAAAACTTTCAGATTATTACATCACATGTAGCAAGTATTATACCATGAAAACAACTAATTATACCCAAAATCGAACATATAATTCTACCAATAAAAATAGATATTATACCAATTGTTTGAATTTTTATACCAAGTCAAATTTAAAATTATTATACCAATTGTTATTATTATACCAACAAATAGTGTTATTATAATTTTTATATATGAAATAATCTTTGCACATCATACCACGAACAACAGATATTATACCAACAAAAGGGAATGTTATACCAACAAATATTCAAATAATTATACCAATAAATTCAAGTATTATACCAATAAACTCATTTTTATATTATTATTTTTTCATTCAGTTTCTAACTATTATACCAACAAAAGATCGCATTATACCAACTGTTTTAGCTATTCTACCCGAATTACATTGTATAACATCATACCAAAAACTTGTTTATTATACCACCATATATTTGACTAAATGTGCATATAAATATACCAACACATGATACGATTATACCAACAGTTTTGGTTATTATACCAACAAATACTGAATGATTTTAACAATTATTATACCAACAAAATATCTAGTTATACTAATACAATTGGTTATCCTACCCATACACAAGATTATTTTACAATTAGAGGACCTAACTATTATGGTATAATTTGCTCAGTTTCTCGTATAATAGCAAATTAGTTGGTATAATCTCCAATTGTGCTGTATAAAATTAATATAACTATATTTATTGGTATAATAACGAAGAAAGATGATATAATAACGAAAATATGTGGTATAATTTTCACAATTTGTGGTATAATGGCAAAATTAGTTGGTATATAATTCAATTTCGCTGTATAAAATTAAAATAACAATATTTATTGGTATAATAACAAAAATAGATGGTATAATCTCCTCAATTTCTGGTATAATAGCGAAATTAGTTGGTATAATCTCCAATTTTTTCTGTATAAAATTAATATAACTATATTTATTGGTATAATAACAAAGAAAGATGGTATAATAACGAAAATATATGGTATAATTTTCACAATTTATAGTATAATTGTAAAAATTAGTTGGTATATAATTCAATTTCTCTGTATAAAATTAAAATAACAATATTTATTGGTATAATAACGAAAATAGATGGTATAATCTCCTCAATTTCTGTATAATAGCAAAATTAGTTGGTATAATCTCCAATTTTTCTGTATAAAATTAATATAACTATATTTATTGATATAATAACGAAGAAAGATGGTATAATAACGAAAATATATGGTTTAATTTTCACAATTTATGGTAGAATTGCAAAAATTAGTTGGTATATAATTCAATTTCGCTGTATAAATTAAAATAACAATATTTATTGGCATAATAACGAAAAATAGATGGTATAATCTCCTCAATTTCTGGTATAATAGCGAAATTAGTTGGTATAATCTCCAATTTTTCTGTATAAATATATTTATTGGTATGATAACGAAGAAAGATGGTATAATAACGAAAATATATGGTATAATTGCAAAATAGTTGGTATATAATTTAATTTCGCTGTATAAAATTAAAATAACAATATTTATTGGTATAATAACGAAAATAGATGGTATAATCTCCTCAATTTATGGTATAATAGCGATATTAGTTGGTATAATCTCCAATTTTTCTGTATAAAATTAATATAACTATATTTATTGGTATAATAACGAAGAAAGATGGTATAATAACGAAAATATATGGTATAATTTTCACATTTCTAGTATAATTGCAAAAATTAGTTGGTATATAATTCAATTTCTCTGTATAAAATTAAAATAACAATATTTATTGGTATAATAACGAAAATAGATGGTATAATCTCCTCAATTTCTGGTATAATAGCAAAATTAGTTGGTATAATCTCCATTTTTTCTGTATAAAATTAATATAACTAAATTTATTGATATAATAACGAATAAAGATGGTATAATAACGAATTATACTAGTATCAATTTATAATTAAAACACGTCGTGAAAGTAACATCAAAATTGATTGATTGATTGATTGATGAACGTATTTCATATGTTGAGTCAAACTAGTTTCAGAATAAGATGTCGATGGGTTTTGACCTTTTTTGTTCAGACTCGGTTACTAAAAGATTCGTAAAAGAGGATTTTTGTACCTCAAATCCAGAAGTAGCTCCACAGTACAGAGCAGCAAGACGACGTTGGTTCAAAGCGCCGACGTCGTTCGTCTCGTTTAGCAGCACAACATCGCCAACTTCATAGACCTATTATTAATTAAAACAACTAACAAGAGTCATCAAGGTAGTTTGGAGAACAATATTTCATTAACAATAATCAAGCTCATCAAGTCATCATCATCCAAGAATCGTAGCGACCATTCTCACTATATGATAACTTACTCTTCCATTACGAAAATACATATAGTTGATTACATACCTAATAAGTCAACTAATCTTTATGCCTCACCAAGTTTCTTCACATTTGGAATGAGCAACTACTATTATTATCATAGACATTTATTTCTTGTTCGATCGCCTTAATGTTTGGGACCACCACATTCGTTTGTTATTAGAAAACTTTCGAATATCACAAAGTTTTAAAAAAGTATTTATTGTGTTGGTAAGATAAATATAGTTATTATACCATCTTTCTGCGTTATTATACCAATAAATATAGTTATATTAATTTTATACAGAAAAACTGGAGATTATACCAACTAATTTTGCTATTATACAAGAAATTGAGGAGATTATACAATCTATTTTCGTTATTATACCAATAAATATTATTATTTTAATTTTATACAGAGAAATTGAATTATATACCAACTAATTTTTGCAATATACTATAAAATGTGAAAATTATACCATATATTTTCGTTATTATACCATCTTTCTTCGTTATTATACCAATAAATATAGTTATACTAATTTTATACAGAAAAATTGGAGATTATACCAACTAATTTTGCTAACCAGAAATTGAGGAGATTATACCATCTATTTTCGTTATTATACCAATAAATATTGTTATTTTAATTTTATACAGCGAAATTGAATTATATACCAACTAATTTTTTGCAATTATACATAAATTGTGAAAATTATACCATATATTTTCGTTATTATACCATCTTTCTTCGTTATTATACCAATAAATATAGTTATATTAATTTTATACAGCAAAATTGGAGATTATACCAACTAATATTGCTATTATACCAGAAATTGAGGAGATTATACCATCTATTTTCGTATTATACCAATAAATATTGTTATTTTAATTTACACAGCGAAATTGAATTATATACCAACTAATTTTTGCAATTATGCCAGAAATTGTGAAAATTGCACCATATATTTTCGTTATTATACCATCTTTCTTCGTTATTATACCAATAAATATAGTTATATTAATTTTATAAAGCAAAATTGGAGATTATACCAACTAATTTTGCTATTATACGAGAAACTGAGTAAATTATACCATAATAGTTAGGACCTCTAATTGTAAAATATTGTGTGGGTAGGATAACCAATTGTATTAGTATAATTAGATCTTTTATTGGTATAATAATAGTTAAAATCATTCAGTATTTGTTGGTATAAATTCCAAAAGTGTTGGTATAATCGTATCATGTGTTGGTATATTTATATGCACATTTAGTCAAATATATGGTGGTATAATAAACAAGTTTTTTGGTACGATGTTATACAATGTAATTCGGGTAGAATAGCTAAAACAGTTGGTATAATGCGGATCTTTTGTTGGTATAATAGTCAGAATTGAATGGAAAAATAATAATATAAAAATGAGTTTATTGGTATAATACTTGAATTTATTGGTATAATTATTTGAATATTTGTTGGTATAACATTCCCTTTTGTTGGTATAATATCTGTCGTTCGTGGTATGATGTGCAAAGATTATTTCATATATAAAAATTATAATAACACTATTTGTTGGTATAATAATAATAACAATTGGTATAATAATTTTAAATTTGACTTGGTATAAAAATAGAAACAATTGGTATAATATCTATTTTTATTGGTAGAATTATAAGTTCGATTTTGGGTATAATTAGTTGTTTTCATGGTATAATACTTGCTACATGTGATGTAATAATCTGAAAGTTTTTTAAATCCTTAAGGAAGGGTTACTTTCGTCTTTTCAAGCGTTTTGGGTATTAAACAGGAAATTTTTAACGGAAGGGTACTGAACAGAAAGAAATAATTCGAGGTGTTTTTAAGAGTAAGTTTGAAATTCAAGTGGGACTGATAAGGAATTTACCCTAAATATATTAAATGGTTCATTAAGATGTTCCATTCAATTCAATTTACAGCAATCACGTACCGCCGTTAAAGGCAACTGTGACTTCAACGTGTTCTTTTCATGTGACCTAAATTTCAGTCAATGCTGTCTGTGACTTGCTTCAATATACTTCTCCTACCGTTATATATATGTGCATGAGTATACTACACTCAACACTCTTGAAAAAATAACCCCATCATCAAGAAAAGAATAACAAGATATGAAGCGTTTGTCTTTGTTCCTCATCCTAATTCTTTTATTGATGCCTCTAGTTATTACCAGCAGTTATGCAAGGAAAGTTAGTAGGCTCCAACTCCACCCACGTAGTAAGAAGTCTTTTTTCTTAAAGCTTCGATTTTTTTTTGTCCTTTATGGTCTTAATATATCCTTATATATGTAAGAATGCTGAAACAGATTCGAACATCATCCACGAGCCTTCTTATAATCGGGTCGTCGAGAGAAGGCACAGACGGGCCGACCCGGTTAAAATAGCCGGGTCGGTTTTACCAGATTGTAGCCATGCTTGCGGGTCGTGTAGGCCTTGCCGTTTGGTGATGGTCAGCTTAGTTTGCTCGTCGATCGAAGAAGCCGAGACTTGTCCTATGTCTTACAACTTACAAGTGCATGTGTCACAACAAATCTTACCCTGTCCCATGATATGTGTATTGTACAGCAATTAAAAAAAAAAGAATTAACGTGCCATATGATGTAATTGTCAAATTATACGTCGCTGCCTTGATAGAGAAATTATTTTATAGCGTAGTTTTGCAATGCAATATGTATTATGGGGGTGCTTGAATCTTATCTTTGTCCCATATTGGCTATGATAAATACTACAGGCCCCTAAAAATATTACCGCGTTTTAATTTTTAATTAATAATTAATTTTTGGATATATTACTGCTGACGACGTTTCACGTCCCGCGTAATTTGCCCCGCGGCTGGTACCAAAAGCTTCGTTCTTCGTAGCCATCGTTTTCCTTGATAGTTTTTCAAGCTTTGATTTTTCAATTTTCGATTCTCTCCTGTTGAGATTTCAGCTACAGCTTTCTCATGAAAAGCCACAATTTTCGCGAATAACCATGTGAATAATTTGACAGAGTTCTTACACTTTGCATATATATGAGGTAATCCAGGTATTGTTGCGAAGTTCTCTGTCTCACTTTGCGCAGCCTTGTGCGTTTGTTAGAAACTTATCTTTCGTGCATTTCTCTCCTTGTGATGATTATGTCGTAAAAAGTTTATATCATTTTTGGGAAAGCTTTCTGCATTAGCCATTTTCCGTAATGTTTAATCATCATTATGCATAATATGCAGCTCAACACCCAACACGCAACTTAGATGAAAATCCATCGTCCATAATAAAAGGGGCTCAACACCCAAAATTATGTCCCTTTGATTGCGCGATTAGTTTCCCCCTTTTCCTTGTGACAATCGCAAAAGAGTCAGAGACTTTTACGTTGTCTTTTAAATTTTACCTTTTGGCAAGAAAATAGAGGAATATTTGAAATGATGTGTGGTTTGAATAAGAAGAGCTAAGCATGAGCTGGGGCTATCATTTGGATGTTGACTCTGTTATCAATGCCTTTTTTCCTTATTGTATTTTTCTTTAATGAGAGGGTCCTTTGTCTGTGATGAGATTAAACCGCAGAAAAATGTATTCCTTCTTGTGCTTCTTACCAAAGTGTAAGGTATTTATCATGCAAGAATTGGTCTTTCCAAGTTCAGTTGCAGAACATTGCTTTCTTCTCTGAGCTGAGCTTTCGATCACTGAATATGAAAGCATCAACCCCTTTTCAAGTTCAGCTTCAGCATAAATAATGTTAACAGTGTTGTTTATTTGCTGTGCTTCGATTTATTCCGATGTATAATGTTAAGCCCATACATTATAATGCTATAGCAAGGTTCATCCCTTTCAGGTCGATGAAGATGAACCATGTTGGTTTAGACATAAGGAAGAGGAAGAATCGGCGCGTTTACATAATTCTTCACACGTAGTATCATCACAGTTAGCTCGGTGCTTCAGTGAGCAGAGATTTTATGCTGATTTTCTTTTGCTACATTGCTCTCTTTTTTATTATTTTGGCAAGAATCTTACGTTGTTTGTCTTGACATGTGGTATTCTTTCTTGAATATCAGCCATGGCCTCAAATGTACTTTGTTTTCATTGTCTGATGATTTGATCATTTTCTCTTACGTCTGTGCTGCGCAGCAAATGCTATGGTCGGCCCGCGTGCATTTGTTGGAGGATTATTTAACCGTGCGAACAATACAAGACATGGAAGCAGCAAGTTTCTTAACCATAGATTGACTCCTATTCAGGCAATTGAGTTCTTTTGTCTGATTCTGAAATCATTCAAAGAGTTATATCCATATCAATGCCATTCAACTTGGATTTTACACATGGCATACTGATTTCTTTCTATGGACTGAAATATCTCAGAGTTTGACATTAACCATCACATATGATTTCTGCATTTCCAGGAACGGAGACTAAAGAAACTAAAAGAGCAATTGAAGGTACAGGTACCTTTCGACGAGAATCGTACTGATCATTGGGTAACATTTTCTTGCTCTTCTTTTTTCTCACTTTTCAGATTTTTTAACTTACACAGTTCAGCATAAAAAGTAGTTCATTTTGCATTTGTAGGAAGCTCTCCAAGACTTGTGGGATGCTTCTTTTCCTGGTGTTAAGCTTAAAGGTTTGATGTCCGAGCAGTGGAAAGATATGGGCTGGCAAGGACCTAATCCTTCGACTGATTTCAGGTCCATGATTACTTCTTCTTCAATAATGGCATGAATCAAAATATTGAAAAAGATTCCATATTCCACACAAAAGATGCCTAATATGGCTTACTTATTGTTACCTTAGGGGCTCGTTTGATATCAGTGTATTTGGATTTGATGGGTATAGATTATTTGTGTATGAGTATACAAGGAATTTGTTGATAGAGTATTTATTATGTTTGATATGAATGTTTTAATTATTTGGGTAAAGATGTATGATAGTGATTGATATGTATGTGTGAGATGTGTATATAATTTGTTAAATATTGGAAATCACATTTTTACCCTTAAAAATTAAAAATATTAAAAAATTGTAAAAGCTGCAACATCATCGTCTTCATCGTCTTCTTCAGTTCAAACACACAAAACAAGGAAAACCTCTCCAAACCCTAGCAGCAGCCGCATCTCCCTCCAAGTCGCCACCTCCTTCAACCCTAGACGCCATCTCCTCCTGCAACACAGCCGTCTCCTCCCTCCCTCTCCCTCCCCTCCTCCATTAAAGGAGGTTGGGGGAGCTCTAATCTAACACTTTTTTTTTCTTCTCGTTTTTTCTTTTTATTCTTATATATGAAAAAAAATTGCTTCACCCACCGCCCACCTCCTGCAGCCTCCACCGCCTCCGCTCCACCTCCGCTCGCCGCCGTCTCCGCCTCCGCCAGCCTCGCCCACCTCCGCCTCTGTTCGGCCCGCACCCACCCCGACGCTCGTCTCGCCCAGAGCAGCCGCCGGCCGCCCAGCCCTCGCCGCCCGCCCGTTGGCCGTTGGCCGTTGCCCGCCGCCCACTGCCCGTCCGAAAGGAGATCGAAAATTGATAGAGGCGGTGGAAGAATGCTTTTGTACAGCGATGGAGGGAATCAGGGGCAAATTTGGAATTAATGATATATGTACTGACATACCCATCTCAGTGGTGGGTATCTCTATACCCGACAGATAACCAATGTGTGTGTATTAGATGGGTTTGTCCATACAAGGCTGTCATGTTCATACACGCATAACAAACATTACACAATTTTATAATACACGTCTGTTACCTATCTATACAAGCTTATCAAACGAGCCGTAGGGGATATGGCTTCCTATCTCTTGAGAACTTGCTCTTTTTTGCCAGGACCTACCCAGTATGTCAGATAATTTGTTACTTTCAATGGAAAGCAAACGAATAAATGTTTTCTTTCGTGCACGCAACAGAATGTTAGTGAAAGAGAATCAAACATTCTCAGGTTCCTTTCCGTAAGTTACTCCTAAAACAAGGTGGAAACCGTGCTAAGTGGAGTATCCCTTTGCTGTTGCGGGTATCAACATCACATAATGTTGATACAGTTGTTGGATTTGCAATCAGGTCCATCGCGTTATCTTCTTTATGGCTGCATACGGCAAAAAAAATTTAAGTTTTTTTTGGATCCAATGTCGATGCACCTGAACCGATTACTTGATTCTCTTTGATCTTTTCGCAGAGAAACCAGGGGTGTCGTTCAGGGTATAATTTTGCTAAATTGATAGGAGGTAAACTGATATGTGATATCTCAGTTATTTACAGGGGGGAAAAAAAAAAAGAGGAAAAAAAAAGAATATTAAAGTAGATAATATTATGAAGATGAAGAGGCATTTGATATACTCTACTGCATAGCATTTTCAATGATGGATGCTCAATGGCTTGCCATGCAGGCTTCATATATGGAGTTCAATGTACTCTCTCTCTCTCTCTCATTACATATAATAAAGTAGAGTTTAGGAGGATTTCAACCTGTTTTTTTTTTTTTATTTTATTGCTGCTGAAATATTAGTTTCAATGCCAATAAGGTGATCTGATGAGAGGATTTTCCATTACAAGTGGAACTTAAATGGTAATTGATCACTGAATTTTCAGGAGGTATTACAAGCGACAAGAACACAGTTGGAGAGAGAACTGTCTTTGGAAGATGTTCACAACATCAGTGACTTGCCTGCATACAACCTCTTGTATTAATTTGGACACAACACCATTCTTCTCTGTATTCTCATCCTATAGTTCCTACTGTATAGTTCCTTCTGTATTAATATATATATATATATATATATATTATATCCATATATATGTATTACAAACGATACTGAGTGTGGATTTGTACATTCTCTATCGTCTTGTCCATCCTTCTCTGAAATCACATGTCTCCGTGCATTTTGAAAGTAAGCCTAGCCATGGAAATGGGCATATTTTTTTCGCTTTCATACCTTGCTTCTCACTTCTCAGCATCAATAAATCTCACGATGATGAAACTGCGAATTCGATATGTGCAAAAAAAAAAAGTCTAATTTTTTTCGCGATGCGCATTAATAGAGCGAAAAAAGCGTCCTCAGACGTTGAAGGTGATAAATTTTGAGCTATTCGATCTCAACGCTCGACGAATGAATCCCTTGTTTCTTTCTCAGAGAAGCCGATATTTTCTTCCCTATAATCTACGCATCAAAATGGGGACATAGCAGTCTTCCACTTTTATCGGTTGTAGATGCGCAAAAATTCGCGACCATTTCTTTTAGTTATTCTCCCGTCCTCGAATCGCCATTTCAGTATTCGATTATTAGAATCGTCATTATTCGATTATTTTTCAAGGATAGTACAAATAATGGGAGCCCGAGAAATAATTGAAGTCGTGGTGCTGAACGCGCAATTGCTTAAGCCAAGAATCCGCCACGCTCCAAAGCTCCATCAGCCTCTCTTGGCCGTCGTCCCGCCCATCCTTATTCGCGACCCAAATGTCTCCGTGCAGTTTGAAGTACGCCAAGCCGAACGGGGCGAGAGAAATATTATTTGCGCTGCTTTCCCTTCGACCCTCCATTGCCTGTAATAATACATAAGAGACGCGCCCGATAAAAAAAATTAAATAAATTAAAATTACAATAATGTATTTCTATCGATCGTATAATTAATTTCTCACCCCGATTTATAGGCGACAAAAGCGTGTGATACGTCAGAATGCACGTCTGGAAATCCTTTACGCCGCTGCTCGTCGGTATCGGATAAATCGGGGTACCTGCGCCATTGTAAGAGCATCTCCAATGGACACCCCCTACCCAAAAACAAAAGTTACTCCAATGTACACTCATATGCATAACCAAAATAGGTTTACACCAGTTTCACTCACAAATAAACGCATCTTTGCGTTTTACTCTTTCATAAACGCATTTGTCTTTATATATTACAAGTTGCCCCAGTACAATTAATAATTATTATTTTGGCTAGGTGTTAACTATGGGAGCTTTTGTCCTAGAGTTTTTATGACACTTAGTTAAAGGTCTTGTTGGTCAACTCTTTTTTATATGTATAAATATAAAAATTATTATTAATTTTATTACTTTTTTTCTCGATTAAATCTTAAATAATATTTGTAAGCTAATTTAGTAAAGTTGTAAAATATATTTGTAGCATTGAAATTTTGTAAAAAGTTGTGTGGAAGTGAATATTACAAAATAGTTTTTTTAGTTCGAGAATGAGTTTATCGGTTGAAGAAGAATTACTGCATTTTGAGTTTGAGAATGCGTTTTTCGGTTGGAGATGGTCTAACGGACGTTAGCTAATTATGTTCGCTCATAAACAATTACGTATTTATTAAGATATATATATATATATATATATATATATATATATGAGTTTGCTATGTTGTCCACCTACCGCGAGCAACCACCGTGAGTACCATAGCTGTTTTTACAATTACAGCTTACTTTCTCTCACTCCGGCGATGCCATCACCTGCGCAATCCCTCTTAGCTTCCTCATAACCTTCGTTGTCCATCTCCACGCACTCATTTATCAGAAGTTCATCATCTCAGAAAATTGCAGTATAATATGAACTTCTGATAAATGAGTGCGTGGAGATGGACAACGAAGGTTATGAGGAAGCTAAGAGGGGTTGCGTAGGTGATGGCATCGCCGGAGTGAGAAAAAGTAAGCTGTAATTGTAAAAACAGCTATGGTGCTCACGGTGGTTGCTCACGGTAGGTGGGTACCATAGCAACCTCATATATATATATATATATATATATATATATTAATACTAACCAAACGACCGCCATCTAGCTAAGCGGGCGACAAATCGACGCTTCTCAGCGTCATCAATCCCTTACGTTCCTGCGCCAAACTGTCGATCTGATAAAAGCGCAACAAAAAAGCGCTGCGCGTCAATAATACATAAAAAAACAAAAAAAGGCGCATGTGCAATTTCACGCTCGATATGATGAAATAAACGGTTAGCTAGCGCTACGAATTGATTATTACCTTATCCTTGAAAGGCATTCTTGTGTAGGTCGGAAGCGTCTCGAAGTACTGACAATAAAGGTCGCCCAACAACCTATTATTGTTTAGTATGAGCCCCGAGCTCGATGGCTCCGACGACGATAGATCTGCGCTTTTCATCATCTCATCGCTCGATAACGAAGAAGCTCTCTCAGTGAATACTTTGGAGGGCGGACAGAGTCGGTCTGAAGAAACGCTTCTTGTTTTGGCCGTCGTGGAGTTGTAGGGGAAGGCCAACTCCGTAAGCGCTCCATTCTTCGTACTCGTCAGCTCTTCTTCGCTTCCGTCGCATGTTGTCTCGGCGGCCTTTTCGTAATTAAATTTTCGACGACAATTGATCACATTAGAGCGAATAATAACGTGTAAATGCGTAGAAATTAAGAAGTGTCTAATGAGTGATGAATTTTTTTTTGTTGCTTTAGGGAGAAAAGAGGCAAACCTCGGAGAGGGATTGCGATTGGACAATGGGCGTTGTGGAGACTAAGAACTGTTCGAGGTTCGTCTCCTTCGTCGAGGTTGAAACCCGCTTGTAATAATTTTTTTTTTTTGTGAGCGTTAGATATATATATATATATATGTCGACAATGGCAAGCCAGAAACTCGCCGGAGACCGCCGGAAGCCGCCGGAGAAAGGGCTGGGTTGAAACTGATGGAAAGAACAGAAGGTTGTTGAAGGGTTGACCGCGACGCACAGTAGCCGTCGGATCGGTTGGCGCGCGATCTAAGGGCTGACGTTTGAAGTTCGAAGATTGAATATCAACCGCTTGATTAAGTTAATCTACGGATCAAATTAGAAGTGAGGTGATTGAGCGGATGATGAACGACGACCGTCAAATCTGAATCGGATGGCTTACACTGAAGGCGCCAATTCACTTATAAAGATGTAATGCGTTTTTCGTTGTAACACGCACAAGAGCAAGGCGCCGTGGCGCGCTGAGAGACAACGGATCAGATCGAATAAACGTTGGAGATTAATCGCGAAACACACTTTAAACATGAACTCTGCTCTATATATATATCAGTTCTGATAGTTCGACTAGCTATCTTTGAGTGTTCGTATTTTTCTGTAGAGTGAGAATCTGAGTGAGTCACAAACATGAAAGTTGTAGAGGGCACGGCGGTCTGTACACTTCGTGTTGGGATTAATACGAAAGGAGGCTCGGTTGATACGCGGACTTAGGTCAAAGTTAAGGCCGAACCACGTTAAATCTGTTTTCGTGTGAGTGTGTTTTTGTGTGCAAATTCGATCCGATCGAGCTCCAAATAGCTCAGATCGATCCTAAACACTTGCAAACATAGAATCTACATTGAATCCTCCTCAAGAGGTAGCCATTTCCTCAACTATATATATATATATATACTAAGAATTTGAAAACCCCAAAAACCCTGAAATGGGAAGAAAGAATGGCTCCAAATATAAAGTAAGAGCAATCCGCCACCGTTATATATAAATAGAAGCTAAGCGCGTTCTTACATCGTGGTCACCATTTCTTGCCATTTTTTCTACGAGCAAAAATCGTGGTTCTTTCAGAAACTGCAAAAACGAAGCATGCTTCTTTATTACTGCATGGCGCATATCAAATAAGAAACCCTCAAATCAAAAGACAACCTTTCCCACAACAAATGGGAAATTAATGGAAGAGAAGAAAATGAGCAAAACGTGCTTGGATCCAGCTAACATATATATATATATATATATATACGCATATATATATACATATATATGTATGTATGACAGGAAACAGTGCAAACAATACTAAATGTTATACGCAAAAAAAACCAAGGGATATGTAATAATAAAAGTTAGCTAGTAAACTTTTTCCAAGATAGAGCAAAAGTGCAAAAGCAAAGCCAGTTATCAGTCACATCACTTAATCTCAGCAAGCAGCTGATGCTTGTAAGTGTAGAAGGCATATCATTTAGAGAAAAAGTAAAAAAGAAAATAAATATTACCAGTGATGAATATACAATGCAGTGCTTTACTGTGTGATTGTCTCCAAACAATAAAGGTAAAAGAACCGCTGATTTATCTATACTATTATATAATTGCTCACGGTCCACGGATAGATACAAACCGTCAATTCCAATTGATTTGGTCTGTAAATTTCTCATTAATAAATAAAATAATAATAAAATTAGTGTAACCACCCACTAATAATACTTTTATATTCCCAAATTTATCCTTCTATTTTTAGTATTCTGAATTCTTTATTAAATATTATATAGCAGGGTGTGGAAGAAAATATTCATAATAAATGAACAGATAGACGATGCTGATTGAGATGGGGATTATTCCTTTTTTTTCCCTCCCGCCTACGCATAATGACACGTGGCAATAATCGTGTAATAGTTATACAACTTATTAGGGTTCCATTCTTTGGATTTTGTCCATAAACGTAGAGTTTTTGGTGTGAATAAAGCAATGTCGCCACCAAATCCTTAGGTATTTTGTGAATTTCCAATTGCGGTATCGTTGTAGTATCACATTCTTTATGTAACGAGACACGTTGAAATAAGTAAGATATTCATAATCATTCGATACTTGTGCGAAGAAAAGGAAAATTGCCTGTAATTTGTAACGTTAGTATCTCACTGTTCAAATGATTCCATGGTACACAATGTAAGTAGAATGTAAGTATGCAATACATGATTTCTTTTTGGAAAATGATGTTGTGAATCTATGTAATGTGTCCTATTAATAGGGCTTTGTGGAACCGAACATGGTAAAATTGTGAAATGGACAATATAAAAGAAACCATGAAAATAATGAATAGGCCTGAAGTTAGATAATGGGCTATAATGCCCAATTTTTTATTAATCAGTTCGGCCCAAAAAGAAAGAAGATAAGGTGGATTATTATGTTTTGTCTTAGTAGTATACCCTTCGTCGCCTCGCTCGCCTCCATCATCTACCAAAGGCCTCGTTGTAGTTATTCCTTTTCTCTTTTTTCTATTACTTCTTTCTGCTGCATATTAACTGCGGCCCATACACACATCTCATTGTCTCTTATTTTGTAATAAATGCACCTCCAACATCCTAGACAAGGACCATCTTCTCGCTCCACAGGTAGTTAGCAGTAGGCAGTGGGTAATTGCGAAGATGTTTCATTTTCATTGGTTTTGTTGAATGCACTTGCTGAAAGTTACGATCTTTGGGTTGGGTCTTGGGTTTCGATCTAAATATCGAGGGAAAGGTACGCTTTTGCCCCAGGTTAGCGTTCGTTTTGCGGTGTTGAGTGTGTTTGCAATGTTTCTGTTGTTGTGATTATTTTTCTCCTAGCTCCTTTCTAGCCAATTTGTGGTTTCTGTTTTTGCAATTTTTGTATGTGTGATTTTGCCAGCATCTTCATTCATGCCTTTGATTCTTGTGAAGAAAATTCAATTCCAAACTTTTCTTTAGCTCGTTTGCCCTTTTCACTGACCTTTCTATAGCTGAGTAAGAAGAATGCTTCTAAGATGATTGTTGAAGCCTTCGGACATTCTGACTACATGTTTTGTGATATTCTTTCATGTAATGAAAAGAGACCAAAGATAAAAAAAAATGCCCCTCTTTTCTGTCTACAACAATATAAGATCTATTTCTCTCCTTCACCCTTTCTCCCCCATCTCTCTAAAACCCTAGCACCTCACACGCAGCCAGCACCTTTCCTCCCCTCCTCCCTCCCCCTCCTTCTCCATTAATGGAGGCAGGGGGAACATGGAGGTAGGGGAGTTTTTTCTTCTGTTTTTCCTCTCTTTTTGTCTAATAAAAAGAAAAAAATTGACGACCACCACAGCGTTCTCCCGGCCCGGCGCGCGCCTCCACCTCCGCCATCCGCCTCCGTGCCCGTCAGCCACCACCGGCGCCTCCGCCTCCGTCAGCCGTGTTCGCCTGCTGCTTGCTGCCGTCAGCACTATCCACCGCCCGACACGTTCTCCTCGGGGAGATACTCTTTTTGAGTCTCTCCTCTTTGTAGGTGTTTTTCCTCCCTTCGTGGGAGCCTTCTCCTCCCCTCGTGGGAGTGTTTCTCTCCCTTCGTGGGAGTTCCCTTTTGGGATTTTGTCTTTTCCCCTTTTTGGGGTTTTGGAACGGACATTGTACTATCACTGGTGTTTACGCAATAGAAATAGTCAAATATGTTGTAATATTTTGAATATTGCTCTATTGTAACCTTGTGTCCATTTGGATGAATGAATGAAATCCTCATTTTCAAAAAAAAAAAAAAAACAATATAAGATCTATTTGGTAGCCTCAAAGTTCTTGGGGTAACATGGTGTGTCACGAACAAAGACCATAATGTTTATGTAAGATTTAGATTATTTCTCCAGAAACTAAGTTAGCCTTGCTTGATATTTTAATTCCCTCATCACATGCTAAGCGTCCAATCCAAGACCTTGTTAGATTAGATTTCAAGAGTTATATCCAAATACTTGTAATAAAAATACTATATTCAAGAGACCATTCTCTCTCTTCCCCATTCTCTCCCCCTTCTCTCTACAAAAAACCCTACCTTCTTCTAGCCGTCGCCTCCTCTCCCTCCCTCCCCTCCTTTCCCCTTCGCTTCCTTCTACTCTCCTTGCCTTCTCTATCTGCGACTTTCTTCCTCCCCCAACCTCCGTCGGAGGGAGGTTGGGGGAGCTCGATTTTTATCTATTTTTTTTCTTTTTATGTTTTATTTGTTTTGTTTTTTTTTTTTCAGCAATCGCCTGCCCTACGCCGGTCGCCTCTCGCCCCGCATCCGCCCTGCCGGCTTCCGCCCCGCCCCGCCCCGGTCATCCGCCTGCCACCAACCCTGCCGCCAACCCCGCCCACTACTGTCTGGGAACCTCGTCTCTCCTGACCGCCGGTCAGGAGTCCTTTTCTCCCTTGTGGAGCCCTCAGTCCGATGAAGACAAAACCAAGAAGTCGACGCCGAAGAAAGTGAGGAGTATCGTAGATTTAGCTTAATAGCTTTGTCTGTAATAGGTTCTTTAGATCTTGGGTTTTTAGATAATTGGTTTTGTTTTCTGTCGGTGTTGTGTCCCTTGTGGACTTTTTTCTCCCTGTATGGGAGTGTTGTTCCCCCCTTGTGGGGTTTGTGTGGTGCTCCTTTGTGAGCCTTTGTTCTCCCGGTTGACGATGTATCGGTGAGACCCCTTGGGCTATTTAGCTCTGTATCTTTGTTATTAATGCAAGCTATCGTTTCGAAAAAAAAAAAAAAAAAGATTGCAATCTAAAACTACTCTTCTCCTTTTAGCTGGGATTTCTTCATCGCTTGGTCAGTAGAATTGACATTTGACTTGGAGGAAACATAATCTTGTCCAAGAACATCTTCTGAGTCCCATCCCAACTGTCTTTTGCTTCATGAGACATACCATCTGATCTGTGAACATCTTTGAGTTCTGCTCAATTCTAAAACAGGGGACCTTTTTGCAGCTTTTTCTTGCAAGTACAATGCCTTCGCCTTTCTGAATTCCGAGCAAGATGGGCGCCTGCGTCTCGATCAGTAATAAAAGCACTTGTATTAGCACAAGTAATGAAGAGAAAACTTCATCTCCATGGGCAGATATGTTCCTTTGCAAGAGGAATCGAACGTTTTCAGACCACTTCAGCAGTTTTCGAAATCTGCCCTCAATCCCAAATTGGGCATTTACTAATGGAAAGACGAGCAGCTCTTGCATTTTCACCCAACAGGGCCGTAAAGGCGTAAACCAAGACGCCATGATAGTGTGGGAGGTGAATATAGACCTTCCCTTTTTCTTACCTATACTCTCCATTACATAACGCGTCGAAGTCGTAATATTTTCTGCAGGATTTTACGGCAGAAGACGTCACCTTTTGCGGCGTCTTCGATGGCCACGGCCCACACGGGCACTTGGTCGCTCGTAAAGTTAGGGACGCACTGCCGCTAAAGCTCTCTTCGTACCTAAAAAACTCATCCAAGTCGAAGGAGAATAATTCAAGTTGCTGTAATAAGAACATGAAATTCGAAGTAGTAGATCCTGGCAAAGAGTCCATGGATTCTCTGTGGAGAGAAGCTTTCCTCAAATCGTACAAGGCCATGGACAAAGAACTGAGGTCCCATCCCAACTTAAACTCCTTCTGCAGTGGCAGCACTGCTGTTACTGTAATAAAACAGGTAAAAAAATCGACAAAATACAGACGTTTGCGCTCTCCCCTCCTTTCGTCGCCTAACATTACGCGCCTTTTTTCCTTTCAAAAAAAAAAAAAAATCGAAGGCCTCGAATCTTTTTGTGGGCTATATCGGCGACTCGAGGGCCATCTTGGGCTCTAGAGATAGCAGCGATTCGATGGTGGCGACTCAATTGAGCGTCGATCTAAAGCCCGATCTTCCTCGTACGTTTTTTCGACGTTCGCCAGTGAACTCTTAATCTTTGTAGTTCTATTTAACGAATTAATTTTTTCTTTCTTTTGCGTAGGAGAGGCAGAGAGGATTAAGCGCTGTAAGGGACGGGTTTTCGCAATGCAAGACGAGCCCGAGGTTCATAGGGTTTGGCTACCCTTCGACGATGCACCCGGGCTGGCCATGGCTCGAGCCTTCGGCGATTTCTGCTTGAAGGATTATGGAGTCATCTCTATCCCCAAATTCTCTCATAGGGTTCTCAGCGACCGAGATGAACTCGTCATCCTCGCTTCCGATGGGGCAAGTAAAATACTTTCGACGCCGTCTATTTGACTTTGCAGTTTAATTTTTGGTGAAAAAAAAAAGAGAAAAAATTGCAGGTATGGGACGTCTTAACGAACCAAAAAGTGGTCGAGATTGTCTCCTCGGCCCCGACGAAATCTTTGGCGGCTCGAACGGTGGTCGAATTTGCCGCCCGCGAGTGGAAATCGAAGTACCCCACTTCGAAAATGGACGACTGCGCCGTAGTTTGCCTGTTTTTGGACGGGAAAATGGATTCAGACTACGAAGAGCATCGCTTTTCTTCCCATAGTAATAGTCATTCCACGGAGGAGGAATCAGAAGACGATAATATTAACGATAAGAAGAGTAACAGCGTCGAACCGTGGCTGATGAGAAGCTCCACTGTTCGAGCGCCAACCGAAGAAGAAGATCATGGCTGGTCGGGCGCTTGATTGTTTTAGTAGTGTTTTTTCGTGTCTTTTTTCGATGTAATGTGCAAAATATGGTGGTAATGGAGGATTGGTTTCTGTCTATTTAGTGAGGAAATGTTGTTCTAACACTCTTATCATCATCTGAAACAAATCGAGATAGGAAGAAGAGATTCCATGGAAAGGAAAATCGATAAAAAAGCTGTCTTAAGGGAGAACTTATCTTGTGGCTTCATAGGCAGATGGGACGTCGTGTAAGGGATGCCCTTTTTGGTTCCTTTCGATGATCCTCCTCGCAAGAGAGACTTGTTTTCCCACTGCGAAAATGAAGGCTTTCCCTTCGCCCGAAGCACCTCTAGCAGTTCTGCCCACACGGCGTACGTATTCGCTGGGATCACGGGGAAAATCGAAGAGCACCACGTGATCTAGGCCCGAAAAGTCAATCCCCCGGGAAGCTCTGCGAATATTTAGAGGCATGGTGAAAAATTTCAAATTTTGTAATTTTTCATGAAATTGAATAAATTGAATGCCTCAAGTACGACCGAGTAGCCTCCTCTAAAGTTGGAAAACCTGCGGATTACTACGATCTTATAAAGATGCAAAAAACTTTACCTGTCAGTGCAAACCAAGATCATCAATGTGTTGTTTGAGGAACTCTTTCGAAATTCTTCCATATTTGCGAGCCTCGAGTCTTGCTCTAAAGCAGCATGAAACGGTAAGACTTTTAGATTAGTTCCTTTCCGATCCAGACGTTTTAGTAGGTTTCGACTTTTCTGCATGTTTCTATCTACAAGTGGACCACTTTTATCAGGATTAAAATGACATCAATGAATGGTTGATTATTGCAAAAAACTAGACTAATCAATAACAGTTGGAAATATTTGAGTCCACCATGTTACAGAAGACTATTGTCTTGGCCGCTTGACTTTCACCAACTAGCTGCACGAGTGCATTCTTCTTGTTGAGAAACGCTGACTCGGGCGTTCTTTCTGTTTCAGTGGCTCCACTGCAATCTATGAGAAACTACACAAGACAAGATGCACAAGGAAACAGATCAGAAAATAGGAAATTTCCTTTATTTGTGGAAAACGTAGTAACAACCGAAATGTTATGCAACTCCAATAGCATTCCAATAAAAAAAATGTTTCATTGTAGGATTAACTAATCATATCGATTTTAAAAACAGAAACCTCCTGAAGTCTGGGGCTAGTGCGGTGTACGCCGGGACCCATTATAACCTCACAATCAGGAAAAACCTCGACCAGCTTGTAGTATATATCGACGGGCAACGTTGCTGTAACAAATATATACTGAGCCGTGACAGGGGCAGTGTCGACCAAACTATTTAGCGCGAGCTCGAAGTCTTCATCATTGTAGAGTATGTCTACCTCGTCCAGAACAACACTGGAAGATCAAGAATAGAACAATACATTTAGGTGATTCAGTATCAGTACTTATGAATTAATAGTTGACCCTGTAAGCAACTAAAAATATATGTACGAGGAAAGAACCTTCTCAGATTTGTTAACTGGAGGAAACCCTCCTTAAGTAGAAACATGAAACGTCCGGGGGTAGCGATTACAACGTCTATTTCTTCACGGAGATTCTCAAGCTGTGTTTTTTGGCGAAAACCACCGGTAGCAACCATCGAGCGGACTGGGACGCCAGCTTTTGATAATGATCTACAAACGCTGAGAACCTATATTTGTGTAACAAAAAGGTAATCCACCACACATTATTTAAGTGGCAAAAAAGCAGCTGCATGCCAACGTGCTTTCCCAACTCTCGTGAAGAACATTACACTATCCAGATTAGCTAGAAATGATACAGAAGATTGCTTCTTTTTCTCTCAGGATATTGTATAGTTTTCCGAGTACCAACAAGAAATACAAGGCACTGTCGGTGGAATATCATAATGATTTTGAAACTAAAGCTGAAAACTGATGAAGAATTTCCATCTTGTCAAATTCCAACACTTCAATAACCGATATAACAGAAGTGTTCCGAGATACTGAATGGATAATTTAGTGTAGCATTAGAATGCCATATGTAGATGGAAATATAAAGCATCAACAACATACATTAAAGGACAAGTGACAAACCTGAGAAGCCAACTCAGCGGTAGGGACCAATATGACAGTTCTAGGACTTTGTGATGCTGCTTTACTGAGTCCTTCAAGTTCTTCTTGCCGAAGCCGCTGCATTAGGGGTGCAAGATATGCCAAAGTTTTACCAGATCCACTTTGATCAGCAACTATACAACTCTTCCCTTCAAGAACTTGTTTGAATGCCATGGCCTGTGAATAATAACCATATGGAGTAAAAAAATCAAACTTCTCCAAGAACAAATTCAGAAAGTGAATTTAGAAAAAGCATAACAAGGGAAGCCAAGGGAGGGATAAAAGACAACCCCAAAGTCAGTTCTGGTGAAAGATACGACAAGTTCTTATCAATGGTACCTGAATATGCGAAGGTCGTTCATATTGCAGCTTGTTTAACGATTCAATAACATGTTCACCACATCCCACCTCCTTAAATGACTTAATGCTGAAAAAATCCCCACTAGCTTTTGATTTCGTCCCCTTCTTTGACACAGTGTCCGTCTTAGGCCTATAAGTATCAACTGATGGTACGCTACCCCACCGCTTTGAGGAATCAGCCGACCACTTTGAAGACGGAAAATGTCGTTCGCCAGATCTATCAATGGAGCGGGAAAATCTGGAACGAACTTTTGGTGTTTCGAAAACATCCAATTCACCGCTTTCCTCACGTGATGGCGACACCTCATCTTTGCTTCCACCACCACCACCATCATCATCATCTTTAAGCTGATCACTTTGTTCCCTTTTCATGTAACTCTCTTTAACTATTTCTTTCACTCTCTGAACTTTTAGCCTCCCGAAATTTCTGCTCACTCGTGCAACATTATCTGGAACAAGATAGGAAACGCAAGTGATGAGTTACCACTAAGCTCAAATTAGACAACATGCTATGCCAAGTGTATGTCCCAAACAAAATGATGAAAACAGTATCAAGTGCTTTCTGTATTGTCCTAACTCTTTCAGAAGTAGATTCATGAACGAACTTGAACTGTGTTTATGTTGTTTTCTCTACACAAATGTTACACGGTCACCTCGATATCATAACTCGACATCTTGTCGAGATCTTTTTTATAGTACATGGAAAGGATAAAATAACTAAAATAAACACATTCCATGAAACATGCACTAAAGTACTCAAACGTGTTTTCCTCCAAACATGTTCCTTAATTTATTAAAGTGGAGTTTGAGAACATTGTCCTTAATTTATGGTGGCTTGATACCCCCCCTCAAGTTGGAGCGTGCAAGTCGCAAATGCCCAACTTGCCAAGAGATCGTGTAAACTGAACCCCATTTAGCGCCTTCGTGAACATATCCGCCAATTGTTGTGTAGTACCGACGTGAGAAGTATGAATAGTACCACGACGAATTTCATCTCGAATAAAATGACAATCAACTTCGATATGCTTAGTGCGCTCATGAAATACAGGATTGGCGGCAATATGCAAAGCTGCCTTACTATCACAAAACAACGGAACTAAATGTTCGTGAACGCAACCAAGTGTTGTCAGCAGACTTCTCAACCACTTAATCTCACACGTAGTAGCAGCCATCGACCTATACTCAGCTTCTGCTGATGAACGAGAAACGGTGGGCTGTTTTTTCGTTTTCCAAGATATAGGAGAACCTC
>JAPQWV010002866.1:0-49094 GCA_027422505.1 Craterostigma plantagineum | reverse complement strand
GAATTTTTGTGACAGCTTCTGTCATTTCTCGAATCATATCTGGTCCTAATAGGGCTCGTTCGCCGATTTCGTCCCAATGGATTGGAGAACGGCACTTACGTCCATATAAAGCCTCGTATGGCGCCATTCCGATGGTAGCATGAAAACTGTTGTTGTATGAAAATTCTATGAGCGGCAAATACTTACTCCAGTTTCCTTTGAAATCGAGCATACATGCCCGTAGCATATCCTCGAGAGTCTGAATCGTTCGTTCAGACTGCCCATCGGTCTGGGGATGGTAAGCAGTACTGAACGAGAGCTTGGTACCCATTGCTTTCTGCAGGCTCTGCCAAAAGTTCGATAAAAATCTCGAATCTCTATCCGAGACAATAGAGATTGGAATTCCATGGAGGCGGATGATTTCCTGAATATATAACTCCGCATAGCGTTCCATGGAAAAAGTGGAACTAATTGGAAGGAAATGAGCCGATTTGGTCAGGCGATCAACAATCACCCAAATAGCATCGTGGCCTTTCGTCGTTTTGGGTAAACCAACGACGAAATCCATCGTGATATGATCCCACTTCCATTCCGGAATGGGTAGAGGCTGTAGGGTTCCACCGGGTCGCTGGTGTTCCGCTTTAATCAATTGGCAGGTCATACATCGGTTTACAAACGCTGCGATGTCTTTCTTCATTCCTGGCCACCAGTATGTTACTCGCAAGTCTTGATACATTTTCGTGGATCCTGGATGTACCGAATATGTGGTCGCGTGTGCTTCCTTCATTATCGTTTGTCGTAACTCCTCGTTGTTAGGTACATAAAGACGGTTCTTGTATAGCGAAGCTCCATCCTCTCGGATGTTAAAATCTTCGGGTAGTGCCTCCTTCATTTTTAGGTAGAGTTCGTCTTCTTCCTGCGTCTTCTTGATCTGTTCTAGCAGCGTAGGTTGGAGAGTTAGCGCTGCTAGTCTTGCCTCAACTTCGCCCAAATTAACTACCTCTATTCCAAGCTGATGTAACTCTGCATTTACCGCTTTTCGACTTAGCGCATCTGCGACTACGTTTGCCTTACCCGGATGATAGCTGATGACGCAGTCGTAGTCTTTTACGAGCTCTAGCCATCGTCTTTGCCTCATATTCAGCTCTTTCTGGGTGAAGAAATATTTCAGACTCTTATGGTCTGTGAAGATCTCACATTTCTCTCCGTAGAGATAATGTCTCCAGATCTTCAGAGCGAAGACCACTGCTGCTAATTCAAGGTCATGGGTTGGGTAGTTCTTCTCGTATTCCTTTAGTTGTCGCGAAGCATAGGCAATCACCTTTCCGTTCTGCATCAGCACGCATCCCAAGCCATTCTTCGAAGCATCGCTGTATACCGCAAATCCTCCGGTCCCTGATGGTATTGTCAATATTGGGGCAGAGGTAAGACGTTTCTTCAATTCTTGAAAGCTCTGTTCGCATGCTTCGGTCCATTTGAACGGAACGTTCTTCCTCGTCAAATTGGTTAATGTAGAGGCAATACTAGAGAAGTCCGCTATAAACTTACGGTAATATCCCGCAAGTCCTAGAAAACTTCGGACTTCGGTCGGAGTAGTTGGTCGTGGCCAATTGTTCACGGCCTCAATCTTACTCGGGTCCACGGAGATTCCATTCCCGGAAATCACGTGTCCCAAGAAGGCTACTTGCTCAAGCCAAAATTCGCATTTCTTGAATTTGGCGTAGAGCTGTTTCTCTCGCAGGATTCCTAAGACGGTTCGTAGATGGCTTTCGTGTTCATCTCTTGTTTTAGAATAGATCAAAATATCGTCGATAAAGACGATAACGAACCGATCGAGGTAGTCTTTAAAGACTCGGTTCATCAGGTCCATAAAAGCAGCTGGAGCATTTGTCAGTCCAAAAGGCATGACCAGAAACTCGTAATGGCCGTACCTCGTACTGAACGCAGTTTTAGGAACATCTGCCTTCCTGATCTTCAACTGATGGTATCCCGAACGGAGGTCAATTTTCGAGAATACCGTAGCACCTTGTAGTTGGTCAAACAGATCATCGATCCTCGGCAACGGATATTTATTCTTGATCGTGATCTTGTTCAATTCTCTATAGTCGATACATAGTCGCATCGACCCATCCTTCTTTCGTACAAATAAGACTGGTGCTCCCCACGGTGAAAAACTGGGTTGGATAAACCCTTTTTGCAGTAAATCATCCAGTTGTTCTTTCAATTCCTTCAATTCATTAGGCGCTAGGCGATATGGAGTTTTAGAGATTGGGGCAGACCCCGGCATCAAATCAATCGTGAACTGTATTTCTCGATCAGGGGGTAACCCCGGGAGATCATCGGGAAATACATCGGCATATTCGTTAACTATCGGTACGTCTTTCAGTTCAGGCTGAGGTAACTCCTCTGCCTTCACCGCATACACGAGATAGGACTCACAACCTGACCTCAAGAGTCGTTGAGCCTTTAGAGCTGATATTCGTGGAATACTATTCTTATTCGCTTTACCCGAAAAAGTGAATGTTTCTTCTTCAGGCAGCTGGAATTTAACGACCTTCTTGTTACAATCTATGATGGCTCCATATCTTGAAAGCCAATCCATTCCGAAGATGACATCATAGTCGTTCATCGGGATTACAATCAGGTCGACGCTCAAGTTCCTACCCTCAATACTTACGACGCATCCTCGCAGTATTTGGTTGGTATGCGTCGGATCCCCATGAGGTAGAGTAACTACATAGTTGCATTCGGATGAGGTAGGGGATATTCCTACCTTCGCCACGTACTTAGCCGACACAAACGAATGTGTGGCTCCAGAATCAATAAGCACAGAAGTGGGCACGTTATAGATAGTTAACGTACCCGTCACAACAGAAGGATTCGCCTCGGCCTCCTCATTTGTCAAAGTAAAAACTCTCGCGGGAACAGGTGGAGGTCGAATTGGCGGTTGGGCAGGGTTCCGTACTAGGGGTAAATTTTCCGTACAAGCTCTAGCAAAGTGACCGACCTTTCCGCACCGGAAGCACTGCGGAACCTGCCTTGCTCCGAAGCAGGCCCCGAAATGATAACGCCCGCATTGTCGACACTGGGGCGTAACATTTTGAGGTCGATTGGGGATATTGATCGGTCCCTGTATTGGTCTCGGTCTCCAGTTTTGTTGGCCCTGACGGTTCCATTGGGTATTAGGACCCTTGCCGAAGAATTGGCGTTTCTTATCTCCTCCGCTTCCTTGTTGGGCCTCTCTCCTCTTTTTCGCTTCCTGGGCTTCTACCACGACCGACTCTGCTTGTTCCGCGATTAGAGCACGTTCCGTCACTTGCATAAACTCTAATTGGCGTGCACCCGCAATACTTAAATCCCGATAGATTTCGGGTTTAAGTCCCTTAATGAATCTGGTCACTTTCAGCGAATTAGTCGCCACTAACTGCGGAGCAAATCGGGATAATTCCTCAAATCGACGGATGTACTCCGCCACCGGCATGCTCCCTTGCTTCAAGCTCATGAACTCGTACATCCTTTGTTCTTGATCGTGCGCCGTAAAGTATTTATTGAAGAAGAGCTCCCTAAACCTTTCCCAAGTCATTGTCATTGGGCTCTCCAACACCTTTACGGTGTTCCACCAATAACGCGCATTTTCTCGGAAAAGGGAAACGGCACAAAGGACTTTTTCGTTGTCAGGCACTCGACTGTAGATGAACATATCTTCTATGGTGCCTATCCAGTCTTCAGCCACCGCAGGATTGGTGGCTTCGGTAAATATTGGGGGGTTTAGCTTTCGAAATCGTTCCCCGATTAGTTCCACTCGATCAGGTTGCGGGGAATGTTCCAATGAGCTTCGGTGATGGATCAAGTCGTTAATTTGATCCGACTGTCGTCGGATCAGATCGGTCAATTGATGGATAGTAGAGCGGTCGTCATTCGGTGGAGATTCAGACCCCGCCCTACGACTAGAACTGCCTATATCTCGACGTCCTTTCGGCATTTTTATCTATTTCTACAATTATTCACATAAAGCACATATCAAATAACACGTAATAATAAAATCAAATATTGAACTTACAGGCCAGGCTGGTTCTCCAGGCTTTTGAGCGGCAGTACATGGACAGTCTGTAGAATCTAAAGCCAGAGCTCTGATACCACCTGTGGCGACCCTCGTTTTCTAATTAAGGTTAGTGGCGGATTTCCGCAACGTAAGCTGCGGAAGGCCCGTCAATTAAAAACTTTTTCCTAAAGGATAATATAATAAAATAAAATATTATTTTACATAGTAGTATCTGTACAACGGGCGTAGCCCCAAAAATGTCAAAAGGACAAAACCCTATTATCGCTCCACAGGTCTTCATCCATGTACCGCCCCGCCCTCAAAAGTCCGTGGAGCACCGCCACCAGCCGCCTCAGTCTTGACGCGTGTCAGCGTCAGACTCGGTACCTACAACACGTAAACACTGAGCAAACTGCCCAGTAGGTGAATAAAATGCAATGCAGCGTGCACTCATTCCCAGTTCCCAGTTCTCGCAACATGATATAATGCACGCTCGTCCTCACATTTCTATCGTATCTCAATATCAGGGCCCTAGGCTGGACTCGGCACCTCGCGCGCAATAAAATAAAATATATCGTCTGGTCGCTAACGCCAGACTAGCGGTGCCCACGCCGATAGTGCGCTGATCGATCACGTCAACGTCCTCCTATCAGGTCGCCCCTTCCGCTACACAACTCATCCGACGGTTTGCACCTCGGGTCGCTCACGCCCGAGTAGACAGATCGCTCACGTCTGTCTCCCGTCAGGTGCCCAGCGAGTCCAACCTCAACTCCGCTACGAGTCTGACTGCCAAAATCGGCACACACTACCCCGCTCAATCGACACCTTAAGTCTTAAGGTGTCACCACTAATGTGGTCATTATCCCTCACCATGTCGTGCGATGTCATGCATATACGTGATACACATGAAACGTGATGTCACATAAAACATACGTAAAACACGTAAATCACATAAATCACTTAAATCACAGAGTCTCATGGAAACACATAAATTCACATTTGTGTTTACGTATCGTAGATGGATAATCCACCTACCTGCCCTCCCGCTATTGTCAGTCAAGAGATCTGGTGGAATCCGTAAATGTCGAACCTCTAAATAAATAAATATTATTAGTATATGTGCTAATTCTTGAAAACCCTAAAATATAACAAAACCCTAAAATATCGAAAATTTATTAATTAAAACACAATGTCGAAATCCTTAAAAATGTCGAGCCCCTAACAAAATGTCGAGATTGCTGAGTCATGTCGAGACCTATAAAAGATGTCGAATTCTTCACATAATGTCGAGAAGTTATGAAATGTCGAGACCAATTACTACAAAATGTCGAAGCTTTGGACAAAATGTCGAGACATGTAAAATGTCGATTCAAAGGAAAAATGTCGAGACACTAAGCTGATAAAAGACAATGTCGTGACTTATCATAATCAGAAATGTCGAGACCTTCTATGTTTACCAATCTCGAGATCTACCTATAATATATATATATATACATCTCGACTTCTTTGATAACGAAATCATAATCATATAAATGTCGATATTATTGCTATTATACCTTTCGACTTTTTACTACTACATCTCGATATTTTCCTACTCGACTTCTTTGATAACACAATCATATAAATATCGAGAACTGTTCCATAAAATGTCGAGAACTTTTGTCGCAATCTTACTTATTCGAGATCTTTTGTCGAAACTTATTATACATCTTGAAACCTACCTATTAAATATCTCGATGAAATCCTTCTTGTTGGATGCCAAAACATGGAAAAGTGGCCGAAACATTAATCATGCTGAAAGGTTGAAATGTCGAAACCTAGGATTACTCGAAACTTAAACTGCTAAGACCCTCTGCTACCAAAACGTCCTAGGGATTTTAATCACTTAAAACCCTAAACTATTTTTATATATCGAAACAAATTTTATGCCAAGAACATTCAAGTCAACCTCGAAAACCCTAAACACAAAGACATTTAAAGACTAAATAGATTCAATAAATGAAGACATGGGGTCACATATCAAATTACTCCAAATACACGCATGAAGACATAATTAATTCTAAGACATGGATTTCTACCATCCAACATAAAATATTAAAACATCAGCATATGTGAAAAATTACTTTAGTCTCAAGAACTTCAATTAAACATTACTTATTTCACACGTTCGTATAAACTACCTAGAACCTAATGACATTCCCGTATTATAAATAAGGTATTACCTTTCCTCCGTTAAAATTCTAGGAATTGTTGAAGTTTTTAGCTTGCTGAGATTCGTCTTCTGTTAGTTCTTTCGTTCCTTATCCTCAAATGAATTCCTTCTCCCTATTGATTTCGTTATATATTGGGATAAATACTAAGATTTCGATATTTGTGATGATGGGACATTATGATGACGTGAGTTTCCCTTAGAATTAAGCAACATTAGAAGTTATCTTTGTATTTAAGTAGTTGGGCTTCAATTACTCATGCTGGGCTATTCCTTAAGTGAGTTGGGCCCCTTTTTATTTCTTTGGGCTTCTTTACATTTTTAATCCCTATATACTTTTTGGGCTTTCTATACCTTTTGGCCCATATTATTTTATTCACTCTCGGGCCCAGTTAGTATTTCCGACTCGACTCCGAGAAAGTTATTTGTCCAAAAATTAACTTCATTAATTTCGAACCTTTTTTAAAAAAATCGTGGTAATTACATACTAATCCCGTGTAAACTTTACGGGTATTACAATGCCCCATTTGTTTTTAATGACGAGTGCTTGCATGCTTTCAATTTACTTAAGGAACGACTTATCGCAGCACCTATTATGGTCGCCCCTGACTGGGGGCTGCCCTTTGAACTAATGTGCGATGCTAGTGACTATGCAGTTGGGGCCTTGTTAGGGCAGCGTAAGGACAACCATTTCAGGTCGATCTACTAAGCGAGTAAGACGCTAGACGCAGCCCAAGCCAATTACACGACCACCGAAAAGGAGTTGTTGGCCGTCGTGTTTGCTCTCGACAAGTTCAGGTCATATCTTATCCTATCCAAAGTTATTGTTTTTACTGACCATTCTACTCTTAAGTACTTGTTAGCAAAGCCCGATGCCAAGCCACGGCTAATCAGATGGATCCTACTACTGCAAGAGTTCGATATTGAGATTCGGGATAAGAAGGGTGCGGAGAACCTAGCGGCGGATCACCTCTCTCGACTGGAGGAGTCCGAAATATACCACAAGGACGGAAGGCCGATACAAGATAGGTTCCCAGACGAGCATCTTTACTCGATACAGGTGGTAAGCGACGTCACTCCCTGGTTTGCAGATTACGCTAACTATCTTGTTGCAAGGATCCTACCAAAGGAGTACACCATTCAGCAAAAGAAGAAATTCTTTTCTGATTTGAGGTACTACTTTTGGGAAGACCCATATCTTTTCAGGCGATGTGCAGACCAGGTGATACGACGATGCGTTGCCGCTCCAGAAACGACACAGATCCTGAGGCACTGCCACAATGGACCGACCGAAGGGCACTACGCAGCCAATAGAACCGCTCAGAAGGTGTTGGAAAGCGGATTCTACTGGCCCACGATATTCAAGGACGCCCAAAGGTACGTGGACACTTGTGATCAGTGTCAGCGCGCAGGTAATCTCTCGAAACGCGACGAAATGCCCCAGAACTTCATCCTAGTTTGTGAAATTTTCGACGTTTGGAGTATAGATTTTATGGGACCATTCCCTAGCTCGTACAATAATAAGTACATCCTAGTTGCGGTCGATTATGTGTCTAACTGGGCCGAGGCGCAAGCCTTACCCACGAACGACGCTAGGGTAGTCGTTAGATTTGTTCGAGCATTGTTTTCACGTTTTGGGGCGCCTAGGTGCATTATTAGTGATAGGGGTACACATTTCTGTAACACCCAGTTTGCACGCACGTTAGAACGTTATGGTGTTAGACACAGCCTATCCACCCCATACCATCCCCAAGCTAGTGGTCAAGTAGAAGTAGTGAACCGTGAATTGAAGCGTATTCTAGAGAAAACCATAGATGGGAATCGACGGGAATGGGAGAATAAACTTAACGACGCACTTTGGGCGTATAGGACTGCATATAAGACGCCAATAGGCACTACCCCATATCGACTAGTTTACGGAAAGGCATGTCACCTTCCTGTTGAACTAGAACATAAAGCCTACTGGGCGATAAAGTCTTTAAACCTCGATTTGGTGCAAGCCGGTGAAAAATGTAAGCTCCAGATCAATGAGGTTGATGAATAGCGTTTGTCGGCATATGACAATGCAAAAATGTATAAGGAGTGCTCAAAAGCGTATCACGATAAGAAGATCAAGCAACATAGAGAATTTCAAGAGGGGGATCAAGTCCTCCTTTTCAATTCTCGTCTTAGACGTTTTCCCGGAAAGCTAAGATCTCGTTGGTCTGGACCTTTTACAGTTACTCGTGTTTTTCCTTATGGTACTGTCGAAATTTCAAATGTTGAGCAGGGAAATTTCAAGGTTAATGGCCAGAAGCATTACTACGGAGGAGCAGACACAGGAACAAAGGAGGTCATGTACCTCGATTTCAAGCTATCGTAGAACGAAAAAGGGCACGTCCGGCTCACGACGTTAAAGAAGCGCTTCTTGGGAGGCAACCCAGGTGTTTTTATTTATGTTTTAAGCATTAAAAAAAAAGAAAAAAAATAATAATATATATATAATAATATTAATTAATAATCTAAAACTTATATAAATTAAATTAAATAAAACAACAATAATAATATCAGTAATATTTTAATTAAAAATAAGTTTATTACAAACATTGAAGATGGGTACAACGCAGAGTCTAGAGAAGAGATAGGAACATAGTTTTACTACATAAACGATGGTTACAATACCATTACAACGTGTGAAAGACCAACACAAAAGCAAATTAAAACAGCGAATAACACAAAAGACAGAACAATAGTTTATTTTGCTTCATAAGGGCGGGTTACACACAAGTTCACCTTGTGATAACCCAACACACGAAAGCAAGTAAAACTCCAAACAAGCCCAAAAGAAGAGCAAGGTAGAGTGATACCATATCTAAATTACGACGAATCCTTGCATATTCCTCACTCTCATCCTCACGACCTTGCTGCTGTCCCCAATTCATAGTGGCTAGATAACTCTTTCGAAAATAAGATTGTTAAAAACGTGGGTTTATGGTAGATGCTGCTATTGTGTTGTTCTACCACTGTCTATTTATAGGCATGAACGGCACAAAAATATCATTGTCATTTCAGCAAATCCCATAAATGATACAGGCGAATTTTTGACTTGAATGGTCTGACGCCGCGTGAGAAAGTGATATTTCCCTTGTCGATTATCAGATTTCTCCTCGTGCCAATCGTTCTCGAAAAAATCGTCGATTGCGTGTCAATCATAGTTAAAATATATATTAAATAAATAATAAGTATCATCTCAAAAAAAAAATTAATTAAAGTCACGGCCAATGATTCGTCAGTCACGGCCGCGACTAGGCCCAACCATTGACACTGCCTACATTCACGGCCATGTGCTTAGCCACACACGGCCGTGAATCATTGAGCAACAATCCATGTCTCACACTGCCTACATTCACGGCCCGTGACCTACTGAGTCGCGGCCGTGAACGACGCCTTACTCATACACTGCCAGTAGTCACGGCTTGTGGATACCAATTCACGGCCGTGACTCGGACGGGTTATATAAAAAAATAATAATAAAAAAAAAATAAAAATAAAATAAAAAAAAATAATAAAAAAATAATAAAAAAATAAAAAAATATATATATAAAAAATAATAATAATAAATAAATAAATAAATAAATAAGAGTCACGGCTCGTGTCTTGACAGTCACGGCCGTGACATAGACGGGCTTAACTCACTGCCCGAAGTCACGGCCAATGACTCCATCGATCACGGCCGTGACTCTGCTGATAGTAGTACACTGTTCGTCTTCACGGCCTGGGGACTGTCGTTCACGGCCGTGAAGGTGACGAATTTTACCTTATTATACCTTCATTTCAACACTCTTCGTCTTCTCCACTTCAAAATCAACGAACGATCAACGATTCTTCATCTCTTCCACTCCAAATTCACCACATCTCTGCCGCCCAACTCATTTCGCACCTAATTCAACGCGATTAAATCAACAAGGTATGTGTTTTTGTCTCCAAAACTCCTTCTTTGCGAAATTTGGGGAATCTTCGAAGGTGCGATCGATTTTTTTTATGTTTACATTGCTCTCTCATTACTACATTTAGGCTATAAACGTGTTGGGCTTGACGGATTTGTAGTTTTCGTGCGTTAATTTCGACTTTGGGTGAGGAACCCTAATTTTAGAATTTGGGGCTTATCAAATGTCGGCCAATATGTTGTTTGTCTTGCTCTTTTACGATTAAATACATGCTAATAACACCATGGGTTGGCTAAATTGGTTCATTTCGTCCGTCAATTTTCAATTTGGGACGATGAACCCTAAAATTCGAAATTGGGGTTTTTCTAATTTGGGTTTAATTTGGTGTTCGTCTTGTGCTTTTATGGTTGGATACATGATAATCATATCGTGGAAATGTTTAATTCGTGGATTTCATGTGTTAATTTTGATTTGGGAATGATAGACCCCAAGTTTCGAATTTGAGGAATTTTCGAATGTGTAACGAAATTGGTTGCGTTTAATGGGTTATTAGCTGTTGATTCATTGAATGAAGTTCAAAAATGTGCTTGGTTATTCAATTATTGAACTTCGAATGCATGTTCTAGCTCGTCTATATTGTGTTCGACAAAATGTCGCTTTGCATTTCTTTATGTTCTTGCTTTGGAATTCACATTTTTGTCGCAACGTTGGTCGAGTCGAGCTGTTTTGATTATCGTTTTCTCGCCAACTAACATTTGGACGTCTAGGTACTATGGGTAGAAGTCGCTCGGCCGCATCATCGAGTCGTCAACGTCGAGGCCAAAGCACGCCGTCACTGCTAGAGTCTATGGGGCAGTTTGACGACGAGACGCACCAGGCCCGTTACAACAGGCTAAAGAACACGGAATTCATTCTAACTGATCAGATTGATCACGAGACGCTGGAAAAGTACAACATTGACCAGCAGGTGGCCGGCTACTTGTCACTGAGTGGGTGGCTCGATTTCTTTCACATTGACGAGCCGGGATATAAGGGCTTACCCTGGAGTTCCTGTCCACCTTCGCCCTCGAAGAATTTGGCCGGAACAAGATTACTTTTTGGGCGTTTAACACGGAGGAGGTGTTTACCATTAAAGACATATGCCGTGCAATTGGGACACCGGAGCTACCTTACGGGCACCAAGGGCTACAAGACTTATATTACAAGAACTATCTGGAAAACCCGGACGTCCGACAGGCCTGTTGGGATGAGATTACAAGACCCGGAGAGCCACCCTTCAGCGTCAAAACTTCGAAGGCCTCATCACTCAGGAGCCCCGGTCTGCGATATATCCACCGGCTACTGACGACTTCGCTCACACCAAGGGGCGAGTCACACGGCGCGATTGGTCTTCGCGACCTCTTTACTTAGCCAAGATGCAGCGCGGGGAACACGTACACCTAGGAATGGCCCTGAAGCACGCCTTCGCGACCCAAGCCGACGTTCGTAGCCACGGGAAGATCGCAGTAGCGCCATTTATTACTAGGATCGATCATCAAAGGCCTTAACCTATGGCCAGAAAATCCACCGGAGATGGAGATTGTGGGCGGGCGTAATCCGGTCAACGAGGATATGATGGTAAAGATGAAGATGTTGATCAAGGCGCCCACCTGGTCCCGCTCGAACAAGGTTTACGTCTGGCACGAGGTCTACCGTTGGCAGACAGACCTGGGCGACGCATTCCTAGAGCCACTACAAATTGAGGGCGTGGGGCCATTCCCAGTTCACCCCGACACTACCGGCGCTTCCCATTCCTCCGGCTATCACGAGGGCGAACCATCAGGGGTTGCTCGTTTTGCCTCAGTCGCCGACCTTCACACACTGCGCGAGACATGTTACGCTACCATGAGGAGGCCATACAACGCGACGAGGAGACACGGCGCCGCCAGGACGAGTACGAGCGTCGAAATGAGGAAGCCCACCGACGCTACCGCGAGGAGCAACAGCGATATGAGCAGGCCCTTAAAGCCATGAACGACGCGGTCAGGCGATCACAGGAGTCACTGGCGTTCCTTCACCCTCGGCAGCCCTCACCACCACCACCTTAGTTCCGACTTCAGTTGGGATTTTACTTTTGTAAAACACTTTGTGTGTTTGGTTTAGTCATCAACACACTTTTGATGATTATGACTCGTTTTGCTGTTACTTTTTATTTCCATCGTACGTTTAATTTTCTTATTAAGTGCTTACAGGAAACGTGACACGAATTCAGACTACGACCCAAAATATTCACAATCAGTGAAGCAACCATGTTCAAACTACATCAAATGATAGAGGCAGGGCCACGCCAATTTTTCAGGGGAGTCACGTTCTTTTCAACTTCTTTTACCTTCCTGTTATTTATTTTACACGTTGAGGACAACGTGAATCTTTAGTGTGGGGAGGGGAATTTTGTTAAGGAATTTTGTTGAAAAGTTACGTGAAAATTTTTTATGATGTGTTTTGGGCTTTTAAATCTATAAAAGTTTGGCATGATTGTTTGCGTTCATCTCAATGTGGATTGCATATTAGGGAGTCTAGTCAGCGGTAAAGACATGCATCAGTGATTTAATCTTTTCAGCATGAATAGATATAGTGTTACTTTGAGAGATTCACACACATAACCCATGTTCCGTTGTGAGAGTTTGAGCTGACGAGCTTTTGCCCATTTTTTCTTGGTTGTGTGAGTAGTGCATAATTTACGTCTCTCTAGAACTTGCTTGTTTGATACGCATTGAAATTGCTTATAGTATGTTTTGTATGAATATGACGAAGGCATTAGGAAATAAGTCCACGGCCAAAGTTCCCGACCACGACTGATCACCGTAGTTAGCCACTTTGTGCCTAAGCTTATTTATTCCTTACACCTCGTATATCATAACCCTCTGACCTAAATAAGCCTCCAGAGATCATTTGAACCCGAGTTAAGCGGAAGTGGAAGTCAAATGTCAAAGTCGAAAAGTGCAGAGATGACGGCCCGCCGGAAGTGAACAGTTTGTTGAAGAGAAAAAAAAAGAAAATTAAAAAAAAAAAGAAGAAGAAGAAGAAGAAAAATTTTGGAGAAGTGAAGCATGAGGAGAATAAGCTGTTACGAAAAGAAAGAAAAAGAACCTTTCCTTTGATAATCTTTCGGTCTCGTGTTTGCCACATCATCCCCTCATTTATAGACTTGGAAGAAGAAAGGCATAGTGGAACGCAGCAAAAATAAGAATATGAAGACGGCGTAATCAGAAAGGCTAATTGTTGGCGTGCTTTAGACAATGACATGAAGACCGACACGACTGCTACTCATATGTGATTCCATTACCACCTCATTACTATCTGAACCCATTTAACCCGAAAAGACCTTCTGATTCATGCTAACTGCTTTAAGTAGTAGACGTGCGAGACTTGCAAGCATATGGTTTAGACTAGAGTACTGCATGAATTGAGCGATTCACCGATTTTATTAGCCTATACACTGAGTGATTTGAGTGAATTCCTGTGAGGTGTGGATCTCGATTAGTAGTGCTAAGGAAATTCGTGTAGATAAGTGCTTATTATTGTTGCAGTGTCCATAATTGCTTGTTTGATTCCATTTTGTGTTTTCCATCTGCGTTGGTGAATTGTGAATGGTCGTGCAGTTATCTTGTTACCCTTTTCTTGCTTTTAATTTGCTTGAGGACAAGCAAAAGTTTAAGTGTGGGGAGGTTTGATAAACGTATTTTAATACGTTTATTGTTGTATTTATTTGGGTTATAATAAGAAATTATTGGTCATTCCATGCATTTATTGGCTTTATTTACACCCATTTAAATATTGTAGGACCTTGGAATGATTATCGAGCGAAAAGGAACGAAAACGAGGCGAAAACGACGCGAAAAGGACCCAGTATGAAGCTGCCAGGCTACGTTCACGGCAGTGAATCACCTCGCATGAGGCCGTGAACGTGGGCAGTGAGGTTAAGATGAGAAGACCCTCAGGTGTCACGGCCGTGAGACCTTATGCAAGAGGCTGTGAACGACGACAGAGACTTGAACAAGCTCCACTCACGGCCGTGAATTGTTATGCAACAAGCCGTGAACCCTGGCAGAGGCTTAAGTAAAGAGTAGACTTCAAGTGTCACGGCCGTGAGGCCTTATGCAACAAGCCGTGAATCAAGGCAGAGAGCTCAAATAAGGAAAAATCCGTCGATTCACGGCCGTGACTTCTGATGCAAATGGTCGTGACTGGCACCAGAGAGTCAAATGTTAGGGTTTAAGCCGCCGTCACGGCCGTGAAGCGTGTTGCACGAGGCCGTGACTCATGCCAGAAAGTCAAGAAATAGGGTTTTAAGCCGCCTTCACGGCCGTGAAGGCCCGTTAAGAGGCCGTGAACGTGCCAAAATACAGGGTTTTAGCCCATTTTCGAAGCATAAAAGGCAGGCTCTACTCAGAACTCAAGGAGAACCTCATAGGGACGAAAACTTAGAGCAAAGAAGAGAAGGAAGAACACTAGAAGCAGTCCCGTGATTCAGAGAAGCTCAAGGGACGATCCAACAACGAAGCTACGCTCATACGATCGAGGAACGAGAGCTCCACCTCGGAAACGCCATATTCACTTCTTAGGGAAGTTTTTATGAGTTCTCTATCCTCGTTTTCCTTAAATCTCGTTGTTGTGATGTTCAATATGAGTAGCTAATCCTCTTGTGTGTTTGGGAATAGATGAACGTTGGGTTATGTCGTAGTTAAAGCGTAGGATAATCGTGAACACGTGTATTCGACTATTTATCGTTCTATGATATTGTTTCTTCGTATCAATATGTCTATGTGTTGATATATATGTGTGGTATATCGTTTAGGGCGACAGCTAAATAACGATTAGGCCGTTCGTAGACGTTAGGATTCGAGTATAGGGCGACAGCAGATACTCGATCCTCCCCGTCTAGTAATCGCTAAATTTAGATCCCCACGAACGTTTAGGGCGACAGCAAATCCGTGAGTGGGTAGGAAATTACTGCGATTTAGTCGATAATCACGTAGGAGCGATATTCCGTAAGCCTTAGCCAACAAAACTCAGCGGGATTCGAATCCCGGACACATATTTGTCATCTTAAGTCACTCTTATTACTTCTAGTTGTGTTCCTTAGTCTTTCGACCCTTTAAGTTGCTCTGTTAAGTTAGTTCGTAATATAAACAAATCCTGTTATTTTATTTAGGTTAAATATCGAGTCAATAGGTTAATACTAGTACTCAATTTATTCCTCGTGTTCGATACTCGGATATTCGCTATAGCTATATTACAAACGATAGGTACACTGCCAATCGCGCGTGATTCTAGTTATAATATATTCGTTTTAATTATTACTTGACGTACTCGCACGATCTTTTAATTTAAACATACACACACGCGATCAGTTGGCCGTGCTAGGTCTTCCGCTCTGAGTTACAGAGACATCACCGAGCGTTCCGACAGAATCACGAAGACTCTGCAGTGCAGTAAAAGGTGTATGTGTCCTAGAAACGTATGAAATTATGGGGAGTGAGGGCACTATACTCGATGTGAATGAAGAGGATACAGTCTGAGGCGGGGGACTGCTTGTTTCAACATCGACTATCTCCAAGTGGGATGTCGATGGCATACGTGGCTCCTCGTGGAATGAAATATCTTCCTGTAGAGAGGAAGATAAGTGGATTGGTGGGGTTGTTTGCGTGGTTGAGCCATGTGCCACGTCTTCTACTCGGGAGGTGAACACATCACCCCCTGCACCTATGGTTTGGGCTCGGCTTGTTTGTGGCTGAGGCGGTCGATCGTTTTTCCGTTTTGATCGACGCTCCGTGGTGCGGCTTACGTCATCTCGCGCGACCGTTTTTTCGGTACGCGGGTGGAAGGATGCGGCGCGACTCGATGACTTTTTAGAAGTGGTGGTGGGGTTTTTGCTAGTCCCGGGGTTAGGAGCAGCGGGGTTGGTCTGCTCCGTATGGACAATGGATAGTGGACGGGGACTCTCGCTGAATGAAGCGGTGGAGGTGCGATATTCTGGAACATGTGGGTTTGTCGGGTCGGCATAGGCGAGGACTTCGTCTGGAATGACCATGGCGTGTCGATCTTTCGCCGTAGTATTTTTCTTGGTGAACTTCTCGACAACGGGAATTACGAAGTGTTCACTCGCCGGGGGGATGCGAATGCCGGTGGAGAATAGGCAGAAGTGTTTGATGAGCGCTGGGAGCCACCGCATGTAAGGTAAAAAGCGGTTCTTGACGTCCTTGGCGACTTCCGATCGCGACGTTGAATCATGGAGATGAGATCCATCCAGATGATCTCAGTGTAGTTGTACTTGCGGTTGGGTGCGATGCCGGTTAGGATGGTAAGAATTTGGTGGTTCCCGCGGTCCTGGCCGGCATGTTTGCCTGACATGCACTTGTTCAGTAGGACGTACAGTGTGCGCCAGGGTTGAGGTAGGTTGCGTGTGGTGACTTCGCTGAGAACTAGTGGGCCTTTCTTCTTCTTGTTTTCAGGTTGATATCCCAATCTGTCGATGTCCTCGATGAGTTGTTCGTGCGTTGGAAGTGGTTCGTAAGGTGAGTAGACAGGGAGTTGAAGTACTTCTGGACAATCTTGCGTGTGAGGACTACAGTTTCTTGATCGATTTCGGCGGACATTGCTGAAACGCGGTAGTGTGGTCCAACAATCTACAATGTGTGCCACAACTGCTGGAGATAGACTTGCGCTTCTGACTCGCCATGAGTGAGGGCGTGTCGGAGGGGATGCCCTTTGAGGATCTCTATGATGATGGGGGCATCACACCTAAAGTTGTCCAAGTCCACCATGTGGTTGTTTGGTATCAAGGCAGCCCATCGACTTGTTGGGAGACCTGCTCGATCGGTGGAACATATGTTAGCGTATTTAGCTCGATGCGAGCGACGTCCCTTTGAATTGCTGCAGCCTCAAGGGCTTCAAGTGTGTCTTGGTTTGTGTTAGTCATATCTGTGCTCGACAGTAATAGTAGCATGATTAGTACGGACCAAGTCGCGATGGATATAAGTAAGTCGTGGGTGAAACAATAAAACGAAACATAAAAGTGCCCAAAATCGTAAAGATAAAAATAAAATTAAAATTAGCTAACTAAGAGTTCTTTTGAAATAACGTTGTTAAGATTGAATGATGGTCATATAAAAGATAAAAGATAGCTAATAAACAAGGATAAAGCTGAAGAAAAGATAGCTAATAAAGCTTCTCCAAGTGTTCAGCCTCCTCCTAAAATTATCGATTTTAAATTAGAATCAATTTCTAATATTGAAAATTTACTTAATGAAAAGCTTAAAGACTTAAAACTCAATACTTTAAGCGAAGAATTCGAAGAAGAACTAGAAAATTCTGATAGTATTTATAATACTTTTAATGAAGAATTAAATAAAATCAAACAAGGAAAATATTCCAGTAAACCTATTCAAACTAAATTTTATTACCCAAGACCAACCCCTCAAGATGTCTTGTTCGAAGAACAAGAATTAACACTTAATAAGTCCTATAGTGGTAGGAGTATTTACGAGTGGGACCTAGACGGTTATACTGAAAGACAAATTTTTAATATGATACATAGAATGCTTATGTATAGTACAATATGCAAAGCTAATCATAATAGCGACAGAGTTGTTGCTAAGATGATTGTTGCTGGCTTCACCGGTCAGTTAAAAGGATGGTGGGATAATTATCTTACTCCTCGAGAGCAAGAAGAAATTTATCTTACCATGAAAGAAGAAAATGACGAATTAGCCGAAAATGCAGTTTATACACTGTGCATTAATAAAATAGAACATTTTACAGGCCGATGGTCTGATAATTCTGAAAATATCAAAACTCTTCTCGAAAATTTAAGATGTAAAACTCTTACATCTTTTAGGTGGTATAAGGATACCTTCATTAGCCGAGTTATGGAACTCCCTGAGTCAAATAGCACTCACTGGAAGTCTAAATTCATAGACGGTCTACCTTCACTCTTTGCAGAAAGAGTAAGGAATAACCTTAGAAAAGGAGAACCGAGTATAGATTATAACTCTTATACCTACGGTAAACTTATTGGTATATGTACCAAGAAGGTTTAGCTTTATGTAATGAAATAAAGCTGAACAAACAAATTAAGAGAAATTCTCTTAATGAAAATAAACAATTAGGAGATTTCTGTGACCAATTTGGCATAGAAAATCCTTCTACGAGTCAACCTCGTAAAGAACATAAACCTAAAAAATATTCTCCTAAACAATATGAAAGGAGAAAATATCGAAAATCTAAAAGAAGAGAACAAAAACTCTTAAAAGACAATAAAGATTACCAATATAGAAGAAATTTTCCTCCAATTATTTGTAGAAAATGTGGGAAAATAGGTCACAAAGCAAAAACTTGCTGGACCAAAAAGAAAATTAATAACTTAAATATTGATAATGATTTAAAAGAAACATTACCAAAAATCCTGTTGGAATCAGACAGTGAAACTTCTTCGAGTGATGAAAACAATATCATCGAAGATATTTCATCGTCAGAATCTGAAGAATGTCAAAATTGTCAAATAGGACAATCTTGTGCTAAAAATATTAAAATCTCAGAATCTGAACCAGAAGATAATAATTTATACCAAATTATTTCTCAATTTCAAGAATTAAATGTTCTTGATAATAATCTTCTCGAAATGTTAAAACAAACAGAAGACCCAGATTTAAAAAATCATATAATCAAAATATTAATTCAAAAAGAGGAAGAAACTTCAAAAGAAGTTATTCCGAAAACTGAACCTTCTAAAATGTCTGAAGTAATGAAATTACTTCAAAATAAAAATAAAAATAAGAAAGATTTTCCTGTTAATATTAAAGATTTAACAATTGAAATTTCAAATCTTAAGACTGAAATTAAAAATCTAAAATTAAGTTGTTAGGAAATATTTTGTAGTATTCAATTTCATTGTATTATCTTTGTTGATTTGCTTTATTAAACTTTGGGCTAGTTCTTAATTGGGTTAGTTCTTAGTTATTCATGTAATGGGCCTTCACAAGAGGCCCACCTATTATATACCAACTTGTGGTATAAATAGGAAAACCCTAACACATAGTTAGGTGTGCTTGTGTGTGTAGATCAAATAAACAATTTTAGAGTGAGAGAGCCTCCTCAAGAACACCACCAAGCCCCACACGCCCCGAACCTAAATCTCGATCATTCTCGAAATGTTAAAACAAACAGAAGACCCAGATTTAAAAAATCATATAATCAAAATATTAATTCAAAAAGAGGAAGAAACTTCAAAAGAAGTTATTCCTAAAACTGAACCTTATAAAATGTCTGAAGTAATGAAATTACTTCAAAGTAAAAATAAAAGTAAGAAAGATTTTCTTGTTAATATTAAAAATTTAACAATTGAAATTTCAAATCTTAAAACTGAAATTAAAAATCTGAAATTAAGTCATATTGACTTAGAACGAAGATTTTCTAAAATAGAAAAAGGAAAAGAAAAAATCGAAGAATTAAAAAATTATGAAGAATTCTCTAATATTTCTTTAAATGATAAAGATGATAAAGATGATAATTTTCTCTCAACACTTGAAGTAATAACTTCACAAAAAATGGTTAGTGAAAATATCACTACTCATAGATGGAAATTTTCAAAAGAATCTGATTGTACTAATTGATAGTGGAGCAGATTTGAATTGTATTCAGGAAGGAATAATTCCTACCCAATATTTCCATAAAACAACTCATTCTCTTAGCTCTGCGAGCGGAGAAAAGTTGCAGATTAATTATAAAATTCGTAAAGCCTATTTTTGCAAAAATAAGGTCTGTATTCCTACTTCATTCTTGCTAGTCAAGAATATTACGAACCAAGTAATTCTTGGTACTCCATTTCTTAGGAAAATATTTCCTATAAAAAATATTGATGAATATGGATTTAATTCGATAACAAAGAAGTATACTTTGAATTCATTACTGAACCTTTTTCTAGAATTCTTAATGAAATTAAGGATTCTATTCTTATCAAAGCAAAAGAAAAACAGGCAAATTACCTGAAACAAGAAATTAGTATACTTACGATTGAGGATAAACTCCAAAATCCTAAGTTACAAGAAAAAATAAAGATTCTACATAATGAATTTACGTTACAAATATGTAACGATTTACCTAGTGCTTATTGAAATAGGAAAAATCATATTGTTACATTACCTTATGAGGAAGATTTTAGTGAGAAAAATATTCCCACTAAAGCTCGTCCTTGTCAGATGAATTCTGAACTTTTAGAATTATGTAAAAAAGAAATAGCTTCCTTACTACAGAAAGGTTTAATAAAACCTTCAAAATCTCCTTGGTCGTGTACTGCCTTTTATGTTAATAACCATGCAGAAAAGGAAAGGGGAGCACCAAGGGTAGTCATTAATTATAAACCTTTAAATAAAGTTTTAAAATGGATTAGGTATCCTATTCCAATAAAAAGGATCTTTTAGATCGATTATTTGATGCCATTATATTTGGTTTAAAATCAGGTTTTGGCAAATTCAAATAGCCGAAGAAGATCGGTATAAAACTGCTTTTACTGTCCCAATTGGACAATTTGAATGGAACGTTATGCCTTTTGGTTTAAAAAACGCTCCTTCTGAACTTCAAAATATTATGAATGACATTTTTATCCCTTATAGTAATTTTATCATAGTATATATTGATGATATTTTAATCTTTTCTAAAGATATTGAAACTCATTTTAAACATCTTGATATTTTCAAGAAAATAGTTATTCAAAGTGGATTAGTTATATCCAGCCCAAAAATGGTTTTATTCCAAACTAAAGTCAGATTTTTGGGTCATACTATTGAAAAGGATAATGTCATACTATTGGGTCAGATTTTTGTTAAGAATTTCAATTGTAGCTCCATAAGAAAGCCACCATTGATAAAACCAATTTGGAACTTCGGACTTATATACATCCGCACAAATTTTTATCCACCAAGAATGTTTTTTACTTTCATTCTGGTATAAAAATACTTTATAAAAAGCATCGATATAATCGTAATAATTAAATTTAATAAGAGTTTTTAACTTAGGATGGAAATATTTCCTATCTTTTAATGGGTGTATAGCCCATTTTTCAGGCGAAATAATTTGCTTGAAAATTATTTTACTAAAGGTATAACCTTTTTTCAAAGCATACGGGGTATTTTCCGCACTAAAGTGCTCAATGTCACATGTTCCCGTGGACTTAAGAATATTTTCATAAGTATCACGGTTTTTATAAAAAGTAGCAGCATATGATGCTCTGTCTAAATACCTTGACATTAAAGTCCAAGGTTCATCAGACAATTTTAAATCTTTGAATTCGAGTAATATAATTACCTCATTATGAGAAATTTTCTCATAGTCAACTTCATCTTCTTCTTCCGCAATTATTTTTGCGTAAGATGTTCCTTCAGCAGTTTTTGCTTTCTGCTTTTTATATTCAAGGAATTCTCTAAATTCTTCACTGCTCAAGGTATTACTTGAGGATGCTGATAAATTTCCTTTTACCAACTTTTTATTGCCCATTTGAGCAATAACATTTTTGCCACCTCTTCCACCTCTATTAGAGGGGAAATTTCTCCCATATTGGGACATGTCTGCAAAATTCATGAAAGATAACTCACGAGTTAGATAATCAGGAAGACTATTATCACTTCCTTTTTTATAAATAATTTCAAAATCGAATGCGGCTAAATGAGCCTGCCATCTCGCAAACATTTGTTTGGAGACATCATGTTTGAAATCTTTCTGAAACATGAATTTCGCAGCTTGACAATCAGTTTTTATTAAAAACTTTTGGTTATATAAATCATCCTGAAATTTAAGGACACATTTAACTATAGCGAGGACTTCTCTAGCTATAGTAGCATAATTTTTCTGAGCATTATTCCATTTCCCCGAATGGAATAACCAAATATTCTTTTTTATCCTCTGGAGAAACTTGTTTTAAGATTCCTCCGAAGCCTAAATCAGAAGCATCAGTTTCAATTATTTTTGGCCAATTAGGATTAGCAAGCATTAAACAAGGTAAATGAGTAACCTTATTCTTAATTTTCTTAATTGCTTCAGTGTGGCTATTTGTCCACTGACAGGGAATCTTTTTTAATCTATCATATAAAATAGATGTATCTATTGCAAGATTTTCATAATAAGGAGAAATATAATTAAGACTCCCTAAAAATCTTTGAAGTTGAGTTTTATCAAGAATTTGGTCTGGAAATTTTGACGCAAACTCAATACTTCTATTAATTGGGTTGACATTACCCTTTTCGATAGTATGACCCAAAAATCTGACTTTAGTTTGGAATAAAACCATTTTGGGCTGGATATAACTAATCCATTTTGAATAACTATTTTCTTGAAAATATCAAGATGTTTAAAATGAGTTTCAATATCTTTAGAAAAGATTAAAATATCATCAATATATACTATGATAAAATTACTATAAGGGATAAAAATGTCATTCATAATATTTTGAAATTCAGAAGGAGCGTTTTTTAAACCAAAAGGCATAACGTTCCATTCAAATTGTCCAATTGGGACAGTAAAAGCAGTTTTATACCGATCTTCTTCGGTAATTTGAATTTGCCAAAAACCTGATTTTAAATCAAATTTTGAAAATATAATAGCATCAAATAATCGATCTAAAAGATCCTTTTTATTGGGAATAGGATACCTAATCCATTTTAAAACTTTATTTAAAGGTTTATAATTAATGACTAACCTTGGTGCTCCCCTTTCCTTTTCTGCATGGTTATTAACATAAAAGGCAGTACACGACCAAGGAGATTTTGAAGGTTTTATTAAACCTTTCTGTAGTAAAGAAGTGTTAGGAATATTTTAGAAGTGTCCAAAATATTAATTCAAAGTCTTGTAATTTCTTTTCTATGCATTTTATAGATGTTTTATTTTTGTAATAGGGTTGTATTTGTAATGGGCTTGTTAGGGGCCCAATGGGCTTAAATACCTCACAAGGTATTTAAGCTTAAACCCTAACAAGCATTAATCAAGTTTTCCATTTGCAAAACCCTCACGTATTCAACAGTAAACCTCTATAACACATTATTCAAATATTACGAAGGTTAAATCTGTTGAAGTGTTCTTGGATAATCTGGAATTACAAGTGGTATCAGAGCAAGCGTGTAGGTGAGGAAACTTCATTTCAAGCCTTAAAGATTTTAGCAGGGTGAGTTCTTGTGTGGTAGTTTATCTGTCGCAAAGCTCAGACTCATCTATATCAACTATTCTCGAAGATATTCTATTTTTGTTAAGGCGAGTTTGTGGAACTATCAGTTCTGAGCTATCAAATTGGTTTCCGTGAAGGCTGTGTCAGATTTGTTGGATTTCTATCTAAAACACTTGAAGAACAGCCCTGTTTCTCAGACTGTTCTTGAGTTTGCGCACAGAATTTCTTTTGGGAACTAGGTTTGCGAACTCAAGGATTTCTTTCGCTTTGCGGCTCCTTCATTTCACTTGGTTGGCTTTTTTAAGTTTGCGCATCGACACTTCGCAAAGTTCTACTTTGAGAGTTCAAAGTTCCCGAACAGTTAGATTTTCAAAGATCAACGCATCAGGTTCTTTCTCACTTCACGAATCCAGTTATCAATTCGCAAAATCAGAACTTTGCGACCTCTTGATTACATTGCGAACTTGGACCACTTTGCGAACTCATTTGAACTAGATCACTTTGCGAACTCAGACTACTTTGCGTTCTTCCTCACTTTGCGAACTCCAGTTTACTTCGCGAATTCAACACACTTTGCGATCTCTTGACACTTTGCGAACTCACAACTGCTTTGCGAACTTTACTCACTTTGCGTACCGTGTGAACCTTGCGAACCCTACTCACTTTGCGAACCGTGTGAACTTTGCTAACATTACTCACTTTGCGAACCTGGTCAACCTTGCGAACCCACATATCTATTCACAAAGTAACACGTCACTTCTTCAATTCGCAAAATTCAATTCCAACTTTCCTCACAATACACGTCAACGATCATATCCAAAACACAGGCAATGGACTCTTTCAGCATGGGAAATGATGTTAGACCTCCCATCATCCGACATGGAGAGTACGCAGTCTGGAAGAGAAGATTCATCAACTTCATAGAAAGCAAGGACAATTCTGAGAATCTACTAGAATCTATTTACAATGGTCCTACACAGTATTGGACAATAATTCCCGCCACTACTGACACCACCCCTGCAAGAGAGGAACAAAGAATCTTGAAAACTACCGATCAATGCAATGATGAAGAAAAACTGCGACTAAAGGCAGATAAAGTGGCGAAATCATACATGATGCAAGCCATTCCCAATGACATTTTGATGCAACTCGAATGTGGTGAGAGTGCAAAAGAAATGTGGGATGCTCTTCGAATTATGATGCAGGGGACAGAAGTCAATACAATGGCAAGAATGGCAAACACACTCATCTCGTATGACCGCTTTCATGCTAACAAAGGGGAAACTCTCCAAGAAACCTTCCATCGATTTCTTGTTCTTTTAAATGAGCTAAAAATGAATGGAGTCACAAAAAGTGTAATGGAAATCAATATCAAACTTTTAGGATCACTTCATCCAGAATGGGAGGCTACTACAATTATGATAAGACAGATGAACGACCTAACTAAAGTTAGCATTCATACATTATTCGACTACCTCAATCAACATTCCAATCATGTGGAGAAACGAAGGGAGGAAATCAAACCAATAGGAAGTGAATCGCTTGCTCTTATGACTGAACGATCATCAAGAAAACAATTCAAGGACAAAGAAATTATCCAGTCATCACAAGTTAAGGAGGGAGAAGACTCTGGTTCTGATGACGAATTCAAGGATCTTACCAAACATGCAGACCAGGAAATCACCCTCAAAGATCTTGCTAAGCAACTCGCACTTGTCTCGAATTTCGTGCAGAGGAAATATTATAAGAAGACTGGTTCCTCCTCCAATCGTCAAAGAACTTCCTCCAACTCTAAAGGAAAGACTCAGGATGAGGACAACAACTCTGAAACTCCTCAACAAGGTGGCAAATGCTTCAACTGCGGCAAGAATGGACACTTTGCCAGAGAGTGCAGAATGCCCAAGAAAAAGGACGTTAACTATTATCGCAGAAAAGTTCAATTAGCTGAACAAAAAGAAAAGGGGCTGGTCTTAATGGCAGAAGAGGATCATTGGCTTGAAGATACCTCAGACAGCGAGAATGAGAACGTGGCACTGATGGCCAAACTAGATGACGAAGAAGATGGAGTTGGAGCTGAAGGTAGCGAGTCAGACAGGGAAACTTCTAACAATTCAGACATAGTGGAGGTAAGTGAAGCAGATTATGATTCCTTACTTAAGATGAAAAATGAAGAAAAATTTAGCAGTATTAGATAAGTTTAGATATGATTATGCATGTGAGAAGAATCGTGTAATTGTAGCAAATGAAAAAATTGCTAAGCTGGAGATACAAGTGCAAAAAACCGAAGTTAAAGCCAAGGATTTAGAAAAGGAAATGAAATCTCATAGAGATCAGGCAATGGACGCTACAATTAAATATGACCTACTAAGTAAAGAACGGGAAAAACTGTACTCCAAAATAAAAAAATTGGAGGACCTTTTAACTCGACGAGATCAATCAGAACAAACAATCTTCTTAAACAAACCAGCTAACATTGATTTTTACAATCCCCATAAATGACTAGGTTTTGAAAATCCACATAAGTTAAAACAAGGCATATCAAGTTCACCTTATCTATATGATCTCAAATTTATGCAGACAGGTTGCCTGACGAATCTCATGTCTTTCGTCAGTGAAAATGAAAATGAGACATCAACACACAGTAAAACTCAAATACCTTTTAACTACACAGAATTAAATGATAGTTATAAAGAAAGAAGTTGTCCAGCAATAACTGAATTTGAGACAGATATTTCTCATCTAAACGAAGGAGAAACCTCAGGTGCTTCGGAAAGTATGGCACAGATGGTTACATATGCAACTGGATATATGCCTGATTGCATAAAGAAAATCAGTGATCTTCACTCCACTCTCGAAAGCGAGAGAAAGTCATTTGATGAAGAAAGGCAAAAACTTCTTCATGAAATATCTTCACTTAAAGAAAAATTAAGATTACACACAATTTCATACACCTTAATTTCAAATGACAAAATTTTCTGCACTAATACATTAAAATTTTCAGGACCCACAAAAGCGCCATTGAAGGGTCAAGTATGGGTTAAAAAGGAAGATATCTTGAAGGAGAATCGCGATCTCAATGTCCCTTTTGTTATTGAATATTTTCCTTCCAAAACCTTTATACCATCTTTGTTTTGTCATGTATCGAAAAAACTATCTTCCTCAACAAAAACAAAGCTTTCCATGCGTGATCATGTCACCAAACAAACTCACAAAACAATTCCTAAAAACAAAACTACAACGTCAAAACAAGAATCAAAATCAAAAGCTATCAAAGAACCTGTCAAACTTACAAAAATCAAAAAACTCAAGTCTAAACCTAAGACAAAAAGAACCTCACTAGAGCACAAATGGATTCCCAAGCTTCAACCTGCAGGAACACAAATTCCTATCCTAGAAATAGGTAGTGACTCTGTGTCATCCCTTAACAAAGGAAAATCTAGGGAGTCTAAACGGACTAACAAAATTAATAGAGGTGGACCCATATTTCAATGGGTACCTAAAACCCTCTAGTTCTCTTTTTGCAGGCCTTTCATGTGTGGTACTTAGATTCTGGTTGCTCCACACACATGACTGGGACAAAGGAACTGTTGAGCAACTACGTTGATAGACCTGGAGGACTGGTACGCTTTGGTAATAGCAATGGAGCCAGAATCCTTGGCTATGGCGATCTCATATGCAATCGACTCACAATTAAACAAGTCTCGTATGTTGAAGGACTGACACACAACCTCTTATCAATAGGACAGTTCAGTGATTTTGGACTCCAAGTTGTATTTCTAAAGAAAACTTGCAAAATTCTCAATACCAATGGTGAAGAACTTCTCACTGGAACTCGCAAGACAAATCTTTACACCATTGATATTAGAACTGTCAAACCAAAGACCGATATCTGCCTAATCTCCAAAGCAACTTCAACTCAAAATGACTTATGGCACCAGCGATTATCTCATCTTAACTTCAAGACCCTCAACAAGCTGTCAACCAACAAATTGACTATTGGACTACCACCACTTAAGTATCAAAAAGAGCATATATGCTCTGCTTGTGAGAAAGGAAAAATGAAGAAAGCTTCACATCCTACAAAACACACTGCATCCACTCAACATCCTCTAGAGCTTTTACACATGGATCTGTGTGGCCCAATGCGAACTGAAAGCATAAGTGGAAAGCGGTATATGCTGGTTATCGTCGACGACTATTCCCGATATATTTGGGTACGCTTTTTACGGACTAAATCCGAGACAGTCAATCATATTCCAAACCTAATCAGAACAACACAGAACCTACTCCAGAGCAGTGTTAAAATAGTTAGATCAGACAATGGAACAGAATTCAAGAATCAACAGCTCAGTGACTTCTACGAATCCATAGGGATTACTCAACAGTTTTCTGCTATCTACACACCTCAACAAAATGGGGTTGTCGAACGGCGAAATCGAACACTCGTAGAGGCTGCTCGAACAATGATCATCCAATCATCACTACCTCATTTCCTTTGGGCTGAAGCAATGAATACTGCTTGCTATACGCAGAATCGCACAAACATTCATCTAAGATTTGAAAAGACGCCCTACGAACTTATAAATGGAAGGCTGCCCAACATTGCTCATTTTCGAATTTTTGGATGCAAGTGCTTCGTCGCCAACGATCGCGAAGACAAGTCCAAGCTTGATCCAAAAGCAACTGAAGGAATCTTCGTAGGCTACTCCGCACAATCTAAGGCATACAGGATATTTCTCAGAAACAGAAGGATGATCATTGAAAGTATAAATGTCACCTTTGATGAGGGACTCGAACCTTCTACTGGACATAGCAGTTTGGAACGAGTAACTAGCACACCACACCTTATTCATTCTCATACAGAAAAGGGAGAATGTTCGTCAGATGCATCTGAACGGAACTCCTCAGAACCGGGATCCGACAAAGCAACTGAATATTCTAGACATAGCAATCCCACATGCTCCACTCGCCAAACTCAAGAGGAACTGGATCTGGATCTACTATTTGAACATATCTATATCTCTCAAAATCCGAAAAAACCACCCACAACTTCCATTCCACATACTGAATCCAGCTCTAGTTCATCAACTCATAATTCAGAACCCACTCCTGACCAGACAATTCCTCCCTCAGATGCAGAAGGCTCGATCCCAACAACCGCAACAACAACGCAGACAGATGCCTCCTCTTCAAACTCACCAGGCAACACTACCGTGTCTACAATCGACTATCCACTCAGTGAGGAATACCAAATAGACGAAACGACATTACCCCACGAAAAGAAATGGATCCGACATCATCCTACAGATCAAATAATAGGAGATCCCAATACAGGAGTAACGACTAGAAGAATACATTCAAATGAATGTAATTTCACCTGTTTCTTGAGCCAAACGGAACCTAAACGTGTAGTTGATGCACTACAGGATCCCAACTGGATAGTGGCTATGCAAGAGGAGATCAATCAATTCGAACGTCTCAAAGTATGGAACTTAGTTCCTCGTCCAAAAGGGAAGACTGTGATCGGAACAAAGTGGGTATTTAAAAACAAAAAGGATGAAGATGGTGTTGTAATTCGAAACAAAGCCAGGCTCGTTGCTAAGGGATATAATCAACAGGAAGGAATTGATTACGATGAAACGTTTGCCCCTGTAGCCAGAATCGAAGCTATTCGGTTATTCCTTGCATACGCTGCACACAAAGATTTTACAGTCTATCAAATGGACGTAAAAACAGCCTTCTTGAACGGAATTCTGAAAGAAGAAGTGTATGTGTCACAGCCAGACGGATTTCTCAATGCTGATCATCCCGACTTTGTTTACAAACTCGACAAATCACTGTACGGACTTAAACAAGCTCCAAGGGCCTGGTATGAGGTGCTCTCCGACTTTCTTATCTCTTCAGGCTTCACTAAAGGAAAAATTGACACTACACTGTTTGTAAAGAAAAATGATTCTGATATCATGCTTGTGCAAATCTACGTGGATGATATCATTTTTGGCTCTACTAATCCTAAACTTTGTGAAGAATTTAGCATTCTGATGCAATCGCAATTTAAAATGAGTATGATGGGAGAAATGTCATTCTTCCTCGGACTACAAATCAAACAACTTCAGGATGGGATCTTCATCAATCAGTCAAAGTACATCCATGATATTCTCAGAAAATATGGGATCGACAAGAGCAAATCATCGAGCACACCTATGTCCACCTCATGCTCACTGGATGCAGATCACCTTGGTGAACCTGTAGATGTTACTCATTATAGAGGGATCATTGGATCACTGCTCTACCTCACTGCCAGTCGACCAGATATCTTATTCTCTACATGTCTATGTGCTCGATTTCAAGCTAATCCCAAGGAGTCGCACCTTCATGCTGTCAAAAGAATCTTGAAGTATTTAAAAGGAACACCAGACCTTGGACTGTGGTATCCTAAAAACTCAAGTATGAAACTAATAGGCTATTCTGACGCAGATTTTGCAGGATGCAGACTGGACAGGAAAAGCACTTCTGGACATATGCAATTCCTAGGCGATAAACTTGTATGTTGGGCCTCAAAGAAACAAAATTGTGTGTCAACTTCCACGGCGGAAGCAGAATATGTCGCTGCAGCAAGTTGCTGCTCACAAATTTTGTGGATCAGAACTCAGCTACGGGACTACGGGTTTGATCTAAATAAAATTCCTATTTACTGTGATTCCAAGAGTGCTATCGCTATTACCTGTAATCCTGTACATCACTCACGCACTAAGCACATAGATCTTCGCTATCACTTCATAAAGGATCATGTAGAAAGAGGCATAATAGAAATGTACTTTGTCAATACAGAGCTTCAACTAGCCGATTTGCTTACAAAAGCATTGGATGAAAAACGCTTCCAATTCTTAGTTGCAAAATTAGGCATGTTGAACCTCAATTTTTAATCTCGATTCTGCCTTCCTACAGTTCATTATTTATCTATTTGCTATGTTTCACTTCTCTTATTCTGTGTGTGTTATGTTAACCATTTATTTAGGACTTTAGTTTTTTTTTAAGTTTTTAATTTTCAATAAATTTTTTTGTGTCCAATAAGTCGATGTAGCGCCAATGCTGATGGCGTAATACATCGAGGGGGAGAAATGCTATATCTATGCATCGAGGGGGAGTAAGTGAACTCATCAATAGTGTTTTTTGGATACTCGATAGGCATTATCAATCATTTAATTTTTAAGATAATCGATAGGCGTTGCATCTAGGGGGAGTTTTTCTACAAAAACGTAAAATTTGTTCAAAACATGAACAACTCTCTCAAACACATAATACGCAGATAACTCTTATAAATTCTTCAAAACACGAACAACTCTCTCAAACACATAATACGCAGATAACTCTTAAAAACTCATATGCCCGATGAAGACCCAAAGCAGAACAGCAAGTAAAACAACGAATAAGCTCAAAAGAAGGAAAATCTCAATAACCAGCATATCTAAATTATGCTCAAAGTTACGTCTTAACTCTGCATGTTCCTCGAGCTTCTTCTCTTCTTCCTGCTTCTGCCAATTCATCTATTAACGCGAAAAATAAGAGATGAGTTAGTTCTTAGATGTAAGGTACTTCAATGAGATTTGAGACCTATCTATTTATAAACACGAAGGAAACTTACGTCATTTATTGTCCCGACATTAAGACGAATTTTTGACTAAGGCGAAGATTTTTTCAATAAGGATATCGTATCACGAAAATCGATCTTGAAAAACTCATAGATTGATGTTATCCTTGTGATTGATCGCGCCAAATTGGTCGTATTTGGGTCCTCATTATTTGATGTCTTTGCTAAGTTAAAAATCTCGTACACTTACATGTTCTTCCTAAGTCATTTTTCAAATCAATTATTAGAATTTAGATTCGCAAACTATAATGAATTTAGACAACTGTTATTCGCAAACCATCTTCAATTTTGACCAGTCAATGAATTAGATTGCGAACTCATAAATCGCAAACCGATCAATTCGCAAACTACCAATTCGCGAATCTAAAGTGGGCCTTTTTTTCTCTCAAAAGTTTACAGCCCAGCTCAAAACTAAGGTTCATACTTTAGGCCCGCAAAGTTGTCTTAAAACATCAATTCGCAAACTGAACTCGCAATACAAAAATCCCAAATCATAAACTTCTACTTTGCGAATCCCGTTCATCAAACCCTTCATCGTCGCTTGCATTGTCTGTGGTTTGCCTGCTCAAATCGTTACCTTCACTTACTCGCGAACATCTCTGTGGTATGAATGAAAAGTTGCGTTTACTTTTACTGTTTCTTGTTTAACGATCGATTTTCTTAATTGCAGGAGTGATTTCTCGAAGAACAGGTGTTTTTCAGTTGATTCCTGTAGAAATTTCGTTGCTTTTCAGTGATAATACGAGCTTATCTGTTTGATTTTTGCACTAAATCGAATTTATCTTCTCAAATCTGGTGTTTTTCAAAGCGATGGATTTTTTTTTCGGGTTCGAAATCGTTTAAGGGTTCCTTTTGATTCTTCAGAGTTAAGCTTTGCGGTTCCAAAAATGTTTTATTTTATCAAACTCGCGAATCACTCACTTTGCGGGTTATCCACTTTGCAGCTTTGACCGTCTGACTGCTTACTTTGCGAATTCGAGGATCGAGAATCTTGGGATTCGCAAAGTTCATTTTGCGAGCTGATGCTTTGCGATTCCCCGATTGACCTGGTCAATTTGCGAATCCTGAGGCTGTGATACAGAATTCGCAAAGTTCTTTTCAACCAACCCGCAAACCCCTCAATTCGCAATATAAACGTCACGAAGTTCTTTTTACTCAACCCGCAAACCTTTGAGTTCGCAAAATACGACTTACTAAAATGAAGCTAAGCACTTTGAAGTGAACCCGCAAACCATACTTAAGAAATTTTCGACAAAATTTTTCTCGAGTGGGCCAAAGTGTTGGGCCAAGCCTTCTTATCATCAAACGAAATTTTATTCCAACTCATCACTATTCATAACAGCCAAGTCCTCTTATCATGGCATATCTAATTTTATTTATCTTCTGTGTTGCAGTTTCAGCACGAATTCCTGGTGTCATATATAAAAAAAAAAAAAAACTGGGGGACACCCACGGATCTAGTCTACCCAACTTCGAAATGGATAACAACAAAGATAATAATTTCCAACTCGACCTGCATACATTCAAGTGCAAGGACGAAATCATCATATCCATTCTGAGGAATCACCATCTTGGGTATGCCTTCTCCGCCTCGGTCCAAGTTCCTACCGTTTACCTTCAACAATTCTGGGGGACAATGAAGACCAAAATTGCCCAAGATAATAGCATCTACTACGAGGCCCAAATCGCATCTGAGACTGTCACCATCACAAAGGAACTCATTCGTAGTATTCTAAGAATGCCAAGTCAACCTCAATACGAACCAGAGGCTTCCGAAAATGAGCTCCTGGAGGACATGATGAGGATGGGATACTACACGCCGATCAAGTTTGTCTCCCATTTTCAGAATTCCATGATCCCGCATCCGTGGCGAACGCTCTTCGCATTTGTCAATAAGTGCTTCTCACCCAAGCACTCAGGATGGGATAGATGCAATATCACAATTCTTCGGATCTTCCATGGGATCGTGTTTCGAAAAAATTACGACTTTGCGAAACTTATCACCACAGATCTCGACGACCAACTTTACCAACGAACTAAGTCCAAAAAGCCACAGAATTTGCCATATCTCCGCTGGTTCTCACTTATCATCCACCATTTTCTGACCACAGCAACAGGAATACCATCACGACCCGTGGAAGAAAACTTCACTCCACCCAAACTGCGCTACCTTCATAAAGGAAAGTCTGATGAGAAATACTCACGCACCGCAATGCCAATCCCTCACGAGTTACTCATTCTTGCAAACCCCGACCATATCGATGCCTACTGCAAAGACTACAAAGTTCCCAACCCCACGACACAGGATAGCCCACCTGAGTCTAACCCAGGGGTTAGTGAGACTGAGAGAGCTGAAACGAGCGAGAGAGAAAGAGAGAGTGAGATGCTGAGAGAAACCACAGAAACTGAATCTATCCCACACACACAACAGACTACATCTCAAGAAGCAATCCCTGACCAACCACCACCATCCTCTGAACAAACCATACCTGAACAATCACTCGAGGAACAACCACATGCCGAACAAACTGAACAACCACTAATGGATGTTCCAGAGATAACTACTACTGCACTACCTCAGTCAGAAAAAGCCGGGTCAATCCCTAGGATAGAAGACGTCGTACATGACCTAACGACGCATGAGCGAACCCCACCTGACCATTCACTTGTCTCCCAACAGACAAGTGTCTCAACACAACACGAACCACCCCAAGCCTCCAGCAGCTCGGTTCCTGTGTCTGAACCAACTCAAGAAATACCCATTCTTGTGACACAGGCCGAGCCTCAGCCTGATCTTCAAGGATTGGACGGGAGTCTCTCGGATGTTGATGATTTCAGCAGCTCACCATCCGCGAGCCACCGTACAGAACCTAGTTTTGGACGTGTGCTAACGAGACGCCTTGGCGATCTCGGTGAGAGCTCCACCCAAGCCCGTCACACTGACGTGGCAACAACGACCCGAGCACCATCTCCGAAAGATGTGTCGCAAGGAGAGGTCGGAAGACCCGTGGAAACTGAAGTCCATCCGACTTCGGTTGACAAGGGCCACCGTACAGAACCTAGTTCTGAACGTGTGACAACGGCATCTCCTAGTGATGTCGGTACACCAATCCCACACCCCTAACCGTGACGACGGCCTATCTGGAAAATCGCCTTTTTGAGTTCTTTGAATCCGTGACCTTACCACGGGTTCGAGGACTCATTATGGATGCCATGCAATCAGCATCCACAGACAAAGGCAAGGCACCCTTGGTAGACCAATCGTCACAGCCTCGTCTCATCTCACTACCACCACCACGAGCACCGACTGATCCCAGCCCATACAGCATGCCTCTACTTGAGCTATTCGATGTTGGTATTTCTCGCATTATTTCTCGACAATCAGCGGACTCCGGAAGAAGAAGCTTTCTACAAAAAGCTGGTTAAAGGTGGAATCATACCTGATCCCACCACATGTCGTCAAGAAGGCTCAAGTCAGAAGCGTCGTCATGACGATCCTGATGACCAAGATCGTCCTGCGGGGGAGAAGAGACCAAGAGTCATGCTTCCAGTCACTCGCGGCGGACGAGGGCGCGGGGTCCTAACTCGTGGAGGCGGTTCTTCCCGACAATCCAACCCACCACCAAAGTCCTCAAGGGGCAGACAAGCTACGCCAGGGCCGAACCAGACAACCTCCCTTGGTGAAGTCGAGTCTGCTCCCTCGAGGATCTCCACCCAACCAGTCCAAGCAACTACAACCCCTCGTCAAAAGGATCCTCAAGACTACAGTGACAGATATATCTTAGACGAGGAATGGATGACGAGAACAGAGACAGCAGAAGAGTCCCGCCTAAGGATTGAAAGCGTTCGTAATTCATTAAAGGCGGCAGCAGCAGACTTCTGCTTCATCGAGCGAGAGGAAGAGGAGCAAGGAGAAAATCCTGAGGCAGATCTTCCAGAACTTCCAGAACTCCTTCAGCATCAGGTGCCCGAGGAACCAACGCCAGGCTACGAGTTCATAGAAACTCGTTGGAGAAACGCGAAGATCAAGGCACCTTTTCTTGAGGATCTATATCCAAAGATCTGGAGGAAGGAAGAAGAAATAAAGGGAGTCCACGAGTTGAATCTTCGAGGCCTTGAGCACCTAAGAGGGACGTATAGGGGACTTAGCCATCAGATTATGCTCTGGGAAGTCACGGCCAAGAAAGGAATGAATAGAGATCAATACAGGAAGTACATGAGAGATCAATCGGCCATCTGTGATGTTGTGGATGTCGAATGGGCGGTAGATAGATATGTAGGCCCTGTCTTTGTTATTGATCGATATGACAGGAAAATTGTAAAATATTCAGAAGCAGATCTTCCCTATCTTCCACTGGGCGAACTCAACAAGCTCTACAATATTTATCGCAATAAGTTTCCCCTTGACACTCACACAAGGCGAGATGGTTATAGAGCTATCAAAGAGTGTATGCTGAGACAGGTCAAGTATTTTGCTGCTCATGACTTCCAAATGGCCTTAGAAAGCAATATGAGCAAGGTCAACCTGACACGTCCAAACAACAGATATAAGGATCTCGAAAAGTATGAAGAGGGATTTATCTTCCTTGAACCACAACCAGGGGTCACTTACCTTCAAGCTCAGAAGAAAGTGAAGCAGGTGCTACTTCTGTCAGAGGTCTCCAAATTCTCAGATGGAACATTGAAGATTATCCTCAACCAACTACGGGCTAAGAAGAAGATAGTTTCCGAAGATGACAAGCTAGAAGGAACAGAACTGGAAGAGAAAGATGTCCTACGGAAACTCATCGAGAAGATCAGATATCGGATCGTTCTTCGGAACGACTCAGACAGTTCGAGACTGCCTTAGGATTCAGGAAGACCTACTTGGCTCATAGAGAACCTCCACCTCCACCTCGCTCGAAGAAAAAGAAATGAAGACTTTGTTTATTTGCTTGATTGTAATTTGGACACTTAGGGGGAGAATGTTAGGAATATTTTAGAAGTGTCCAAAATATTAATTCTAAGTCTTGTAATTTCTTTTCTATGCATTTTATAGATGTTTTATTTTTGTAATAGGGTTGTATTTGTAATGGGCTTGTTAGGGGCCCAATGGGCTTAAATACCTCACAAGGTATTTAAGCTTAAACCCTAACAAGCATTAATCAAGTTTTCCATTTGCAAAACCCTCACGTATTCAACAGTAAACCTCTATAACACATTATTCAAATATTACGAAGGTTAAATCTGTTGAAGTGTTCTTGGATAATCTGGAATTACAAGAAGCTATTTCTTTTTTACATAATTCTAAAAGTTCAGAATTCATCTGACAAGGACGAGCTTTAGTGGGAATATTTTCTCACTAAAATCTTCCTCATAAGGATGTAACAATATGATTTTTCCTATTCCAATAAGCATTAGGTAAATCGTTACATATTTGTAACGTAAATTTCATGTAGAATCTTTATTTTTTCTTGTAACTTAGGATTTTGGAGTTTATCCTCAATCGTAAGTATACTAATTTCTTGTTTCAGGTAATTTGCCTGTTTTTCTTTTGCTTTGATAAGAATAGAATCCTTAATTTCATTAAGAATTCTAGAAAAAGGTTCAGTAATGAATTCAAAGTATACTTCTTTGTTATCGAAGCTTCCTTTAAATCATATTCATCAATATTTTTATATGAAATATTTTCCTAAGAAATGGAGTACCAAGAATTACTTGGTCCGTAATATTCTTGACTAGCAAGAATGAAGTAGGAATACAAACCTTATTTTTGCAAATATAGGCCTTAGGAATTTTATAATTAATCTGCAACTTTTCTCCGCTTGCAGAGCTAAGAGAATGAGTTGTTTTATGGAAATATTGGGTAGGAATTATTCCTTCCTGAATACGATTCAAATCTGCACCACTATCAATTATTGCAATCAGATTGTTTTGAAAATTTCCATCTATGAGTAGTGATATTTTCACTAACCATTTTTGTGAAGTTATTACTTCAAGTGTTGAGAGAAAATTATCATCTTTATCATCTTTTATTTAAAGAAATATTAGAGAATTCTTCATAATTTTTTAATTCTTCGATTTTTCTTTTCCTTTTTCTATTTTAGAAATCTTCGTTCTAAGTCAATATGACTTAATTTCAGATTTTTAATTTCAGTTTTAAGATTTGAAATTTCAATTGTTAAATTTTTAATATTAACAAGAAAATCTTTCTTACTTTTATTTTTACTTTGAAGTAATTTCATTACTTCAGACATTTTATAAGGTTCAGTTTTAGGAATAACTTCTTTTGAAGTTTCTTCCTCTTTTTGAATTAATATTTTGATTATATGATTTTTTAAATCTGGGTCTTCTGTTTGTTTTAACATTTCGAGAAGATTATATCAAGAACATTTAATTCTCGAAATTGAGAAATAATTTGGTATAAATTATTATCTTCTGGTTCAGATTCTGAGCTTTTAATATTTTTAGCACAAGATTGTCCTATTTGACAATTTGACATTCTTCAGATTCTGACGATGAAATATCTTCGATGATATTGTTTTCATCACTCGAAGAAGTTTCACTGTCTGATTCCAACAGGATTTTTGATAATGTTTCTTTTAAATCATTATCAATATTTAAGTTATTAATTTTCTTTTTGGTCCAGCAAGTTTTTTGCTTTGTGACCTATTTTCCCACATTTTCTACAAATAATTGGAGGAAAATTTCTTCTATATTGGTAATCTTTAATGTCTTTTAAGAGTTTTTGTTCTCTTCTTTTAGATTTTCGATATTTTCTCCTTTCATATTGTTTAGGAGAATATTTTTTAGGTTTATATTCTTTACGAGGTTGACTCGTAGAAGGATTTTCTATGCCAAATTGGTCATAGAAATCACCTAATTGTTTCTTTTCATTAAGAGAATTTCTCTTAATTTGTTTGTTCAGCTTTATTTCATTACATAAAGCTAAACCTTCTTGGGTACATATACCAATAAGTTTACCGTAGGTATAAGAATTATAATCTATACTCGGTTCTCCTTTTCTAAGGTTATTCCTTACTCTTTCTGCAAAGAGTGAAGGTATACCGTCTATGAATTTAGACTTCCAGTGAGTGCTATTTGACTCAGGGAGTTCCATAACTCGGCTAAGGAAGGTATCCTTATACCACCTAAAAGATGTAAGAGTTTTACATCTTAAATTTTGGAGAAGAGTTCTGATATTTTCAGAATTATCAGACCATCGGCCTGTAAAATGTTCTACTATATTAATGCACAGTGTATAGACTGCATTTTCGGCTAATTCGTCATTTTCTTCTTTCATGGTAAGATAAAATTCTTCTTGCTCTCGAGGAGTAAGATAATTATCCCACCATCCTTTTAACTGACCGGTGAAGCCAGCAACAATCATCTTAGCAACAACTCTGTCGCTATTATGATTAGCTTTGCATATTATACTATACATAAGCATTCTATGTATCATATTAAAAATTTGTCTTTCAGTATAACCGTCTAGGTTCCACTCATAAATACTCCTACCACTATAGGAATTATTAAGTGTTAATTCTTGTTCTTCGAACAAGACATCTTGAGGGGTTGGTCTTGGGTAATAAAATTTAGTTTGAATAGGTTTACTGGAATATTTTCCTTGTTTGATTTTATTTAATTCTTCATTAAAAGTATTATAAATACTATCAGAATTTTCTAGTTTTTCTTCGAATTCTTCGCTTAAAGTATTGAGTTTTAAGTCTTTAAGCTTTTCATTAAGTAAATTTTCAATATTAGAAATTGATTCTAATTTAAAATCGATAATTTTAGGAGGAGGCTGAACACTTGGAGAAGCTTTATTAGCTATCTTTTCTTCAGCTTTATCCTTGTTTATTAAAAGATAATTTTTTATCTTTTATTGGAGACGAAATTTCTTCAATATTCTTTTTTAATAAAGAAATTTGTTCTCCTAAAACAATAACATATTTGTATAATTTTGTTGTTTTAAAAGACTATTAATATGATTAATGGTAATAGAAAGTGTATCATTTTCTTTTTCAAATAATTTTTGGAAAGCATTAAAAAATCTAATTTCATTTTCTTTTTCCATTTGGAAACTAGTTTGAGGAGGAAAAATAGAGTTAACATTTTTCGCATTCGAAAGCTTATAGTTTCCTTTCAAGAACAGAAATCATATTTTTAAAATATCTTGATAAAAACCAAGGAACGAAAGGTAATTTTTCATTTCGTCTTTCAAGATCTTTATAAAATTTTTCTTGAATAATATTTTATCTTCTTTATTAAAGTTTTCGAAAAACCATTTTCTAAAAAGTTCCCATTTGGGTTATTAAATTCTTGTTGAATTTTCTTTCTTGCCGGTGATCCCGGACTAAAATCAATTTTTGGTTTAAAATCCATTAAACACGAAAATCCATTTCTGACTCGGTTATTTCGTCGTCTTGATTTTTAAAAACACCATGAACAATATTATCAGGATTAATTCTTAATTCTTCTACCTTATTTTGAAGGTAATCACTAGAGGTTGATTCTCTAACCTGAGAAGTCGAAGCTCTAGAAGGAGATCTTATCATATAATCAAATAGTGATATATGATAATGTGAAGAACTTGATCTAGTAATTCTAGATCTCGGAGTTTTTCATCTACAGATTTTCTATCCTGCTCAAAGTGTATTTGAACAGTTCCATCTGTTGTCTGTATTATTTGAGTAGGATTTTTCTTAATTTTGGGTTGCAGAGGCATAGCTCGTTCATAACCCAATTTTCTGGGAATTGAATTTCTTCCCATTTAATAAATCTACGAGTTGTAATATTAGATCTACTAAAATTGGTTTCTATTAAAACTGTTTCGTTGATAGGTTTATCAACAATTTGCACTTAGGATTCAGTTTATAAAGAGGTTTATAATAAATCCTATAACAGATACAAATTACTTCCGATCCCGGAGCGTAATTATATCCGTGAGTTTTGATATTTAATGTCAAAGCATCCAAAATATTGACGTCAGTCAATGATAACTGGAGGTTTGGATATACGTTAAAATAAACTGGACCATGTGCCAGGCTAGACTGAATTATTCCCATAAAGGATTGTTTCCAGTCGAGATTTCGACCATCTCTAGAAGCTGCTATAAAGCTCTCTGGTAAACCTTCTAAAGTTAAAGGCTTAAAGGCTACCTGTACTAACCCGATATGAATAAACTTATGGTTTATTCTATATTTTTCTAAGTCTCTGTTGCTTAGAAGCCTAATAACCATCTCTTCACTGTTAAGAGAGATAGTTTCTTCGGTAGTTTTGACTACCTGTTTTAAACCTAATTTTTCAAAGGTTCCTAATTCATAAATTATTTTATGATCTATTTTTGGAATTGTCCAACGATTTAATTTGTCTAAATCTTGAGGAACATCATATTCCTCTTTAATACTGTTTTTAACAGTATCTTTTCGACGCATCAAATCTCATTTGAATAAGATGTTATACTACACCTTAACTTCTTAATACCCCACCATGGCTCTGATACCATAGGGAAAGGATCTTTGCAAAAGTTTGGAAAATCAAAGGAAAAAAAATGATGATTGATACATGATAAGAATAACTTGTCGAACCTCGATAATGATACACGGACTTTGTTTAACCAGTTTAGTCCAATCGGACCTGAGGTAATCAAGTCGTCATACCAAAGATCGAACTTTCGTTAGAAAGTTGTGTTCAAAAGTAGTTCTACGAAGAAAATCTTTTGAAAACCTATTAGTCCAGTTATCAAGCTGTAAACAGTTTGATCCCGTTCGGACCCAAGGTTTAACAACGGCACGCACCTTTTTCCAATTTCTTTTTTGGTGTTCGGTATTTTGGTAGAATTACTTTTGAACACAGCTTTCTAGCGAAAGTTCGATCTTTGGTATGACGGCTTGATTACCTCAGGTCCGATTGGACTAAACTGGTTAAACAAAGTCCGTGTTCTACCAAAATACCAAACACCAAAAAAGAAACTGGAAAAAGGTACGTGGCGTTGTTAAACCTATTAGTCCAGTTATCAAGCTGTAAATAGTTTGATCCCGTTCGGACCCAAGGTATTCCAGCCTATGTACCATAATTCCAAAACAAAGTTATTTTTGTGATTATTAGAAGTAAATCATCGATACAAGGATCTTTACATGATAAAATTTTTCATTTGACTTAATTCAATCGGTAACAGCCATGCCCTCAAACGCCTTTGTTGGTCCCGAATGCACCAAACAAGGAATTAAAGAGGCTTTGATGGAATGAAAAGGGAGGATTTCTCACCTTCAAGAGTGTGTAGTGTGTGAAAACTAGGTTAGCCTTTTGATCTTTGATTACCTTTCAAATGGTGTTGGTAATACCTTATATACCACATTAACCCTAGCTATATTAAGGCCCAAATACCAAAAATTAAATAATTACATTCTAGTCCAAAGCCCAAAACAAAGGGATAATTACAATCTTAATCACAAGACTTAAACTATTGACACAATCTATAAATATCCTAACAATCTCCCCCTTTGTGTCAATTGTTAGGAGTCTTGGATCTTGGGCGTTGTGGTGGTGGATCAGCGAGTGTTGTGTTTCGCGAAGTCCTAACTTGATCTCGAAGGCACGGAGATTCCTTCGAAGCACGATTCGATCAGCTATGGCGTCAATAAACTTCGCGAACTTGGAGCGGCAGTGTGGGTCTTCTTCCGAAAGTATGCGGCAAATTCTCATGAGCTTGTCTTGAATGATGGTGAGTGTTCCATCCGAGAATTTTGCCACTTCGGAGCAGCGTAGTAGCCTCATCTTTCCCTTGTAGTTCGAGTAGGCGACCGCTGGATCATCTCCGTCGATCACATCGCCCTCTCGGTAGTCGTCCGCGTTCTTGAAAGATGGGCGAGTCAGGTTCACCTTCTTCAGGTTGTGCTCTACCGCCATCTGCAGGTCGTGGGTGGCGTAGAATCTGAATTGTCGGAGCATGTGGCGCTTGAGAGCCACATAACCCATGGTGACCGGTTCAGCCCGTACGAGATGTCCCGAACTTCTGAGGACGAGTCTGAACTGCTTCATAGATTCCAGCATGTTGTACAGATCACCTAAGCGCAGATATTTGAAGTCCGCCTCGCTTACTTCACAGCAGCTCTCGTCCTGCCTCATCACCGTGAACACTGGATAGTGAACACGTCCTTTCGATTCTTGGCGAAGGTCAGTGACTTTGCAGATGGGGGCCCGACTCATTTCCAGAGCGAGGTTTTCTTCATCGGACATCGTCCTCTTTGTGCACTTGTGGCAAAGAAGGCTCCATCGATAGAGCTTCTTCTTTTCCTCGCTCCAGTTTTGAATGTTCATCAGCTCATATTCGTTGAAGGTCCTGATGATTTGCTCCTTGCGCCGCCAGATCCTCTTCCTGATCTCCTCTTGAAATGGCGCGGTGATTCTTCTTATTTCCCACGGTGCTTCCGGTATATCCACCGTGGGCACATCAGTTTGAGCAGCAGGAGCCTCAGTTTGCTGCGCTTGAAATTGTAGGATGTTCTCGAGCTCGGCAGGTTCAGCGTCGTACTCCTCTCCGTTCTCGTCGTCTGCGGTGTTGATCAGCGTGAGCGAGGCTTCCTTTAGCAGACGTCGAGCGTTTTCCACCAACTTCCTGGCTGCTACTGCATCGGCGGGTGTGTACAGCCATTCATCGTTGAAGATGTAGGCCTCGATCTCGTTTTGTGCGCAGTAGACGTCCTCGGAAGCCAGGTTGGAATCGATATCGAGAGGGGTATGGCTATGTGGTGGCGAGGGTGTTGCGTCGGAGGAGTTTGTGGATTGTGGGGATGGTTGTGGTGGAGATTCTGGTGGTTCGGTGAGGTGATGGTTTTGGCGAGGATGATTTGGGTGGCGGGTGGTGTAGATATGGTGGTGGCCTCTAACGTCGATGTGAAAGTTAGACGTTCCGAGATGGTGGGTGGAGACAGTGTGGAGGTGGTCTCTAATGCCGATGTGACGATTAGAGTTTCGAGACGGTAGTAGGGGTGGTGGTGAGGGTGATTTGGCTAGTGGCTCAGGGTAAATAAGGTGGGATTTTTGGCTAGTGGGGTGTGAGGTTTCTGTTGCGGGGCGTCGTTTCAGGTCCAGAGGAGGAGGGCGGCGTCGATTGCATGAGTCCTTGGGATTGTGAGCCCAGCTGCCTATTCTCCCCCTCGCGGCGATCTTGATCATCGTCTTGATCGTCGCGCCTGATTCCGCTGGATTCGCCTTGAGCACGGCAGGTCATCGGTTGAGTCATTATGGCCTTCATTTGCCGTTCCTCCTCGTCAAGTTCCGTCATGGATTCGAATCGGGCTCTGAGGATGTAGAAGAGCTCCTTGGCAGAAATGAGAGGAGAAAGAACGGACGACGCGTCCACATTTGGCCTTGGTAGTGGCGTCTCCGGGGCCACACCTTTGCCTTTATCGATGGTGGACGCATCGAGACGCGCGTAGACTTTATCGAGAATTGACGCCTCAAGAGTCTTTGCAAACTCTTGAAGACGTGTCTCTAGCGCGGTCTCGGTTATGTATTGGGGTAAATTTAACAAGTTCGAATCACGAAGAAATCCAACTGACACCGAATCGGAAAAAATAGCCGATCGGCCGCCCGTGCACAGGACTGGAAAAGACGGGGTCACGCAGACTTCCCGTTGGCATCATCGATGAGACAGACTCAATCGAATGATGGCCTCCTAGGCTCACGGTTGTTGTGATGTTGGCGTGCTAGGTCTTCCGCTCTCAGTCACAGAGACATCACCGAGCGTTCTGACAGAGTCACGAAGGCTCTGTAGTGCGGTAGAAGGTGTATGTGTCCTAGAAACATATGAAACTATGGGGAGTGAGGGCACTTACTCGATGTGCATGAAGAGGATGCAGTCTGAGGCGAGGGACTGCTTTTCAACATCGATCATCTCCAAGTGGGATGTCGATGGTATACGTGGCTCTCGTGGAATGAAATATCTTCCTGTAGAGAGGAAGATAAGTGGGTTGGTGGGGTCGTTTGCGTGGTTGAGCCAGATGCCACGACTTCTACTCGGGAGGTGAACACATCACCTCCTGTACCTATTGGTTCGGCTCGCTTATCTTGTTGCTGAGGAGGTCGATCGTGTTTTTTGTTCGATCGACGCTCCGTGGGACGGCTTACATCATCCTTACGCGACCGTTTTTTCGGAACGCGGGTGGAAGAGGATGCGGCGTGACTCGATGACCTTTTGGAGGTGGTGGTGGGGTTTTGGCTAGTCCCGGGGTTAGGAGCAGGAGGGGGTCTGCTCCGTAGGACACTGGATAGTGGGTGAGGGCGTTCACGGAAGGATGCTGTGACGGCACGGTATTCTCGGACGTGCAGGTTGTCGGGTCGGCGTAGGCGAGCACGTCGTCGGGATTATCATGGCGTGTCGATCTTTCGCCGGAGTGTTTTTCTTGGCGAACTTCTCGACAGTGGGATGAGGAAGTGTTCTGCTGCCGGCCGATGCGAATGTTGGTGGAGTGCAAGCGGAAGTGTTTGATGAAGGCTGGGAGCCACCGCATGTAAGGACGAAGCGGTTTGTGACTCCCTTGGCGACTTCCCGGTCGCGACGTTGGATCATGGCGACGAGATCCATCCAATGATGTCGGCGTAGTTGTACTTGCGGTTGTGGGCGATGCCGGTTAGGATGGTGAGGATTTGAAGGTTTCCGCGGTCCTGACCAGCATGCTTTCCTGACATGCATTTGTTTACCAGCAAGGTACAATGTTCGCCAGGGTTGAGGTAGATTGCGGGAGGTGACTTCACTGAGGACAAGTGGGCCTTTCTTCTTTTGTTATCTGGTTGATAGCCCAGTCTGTCAATGTCTTCAATGAGTTGCTCGTGCGTCGTTAGTGGATCGTGGGGTGAGTAGACTGGGAGTTGAAGCACTTCTTGGACTATCTGCGAGTGAGGACCACCATTTCTTGATCGATATTGGCGGATAAGTTTTTTGCAAGGTGGAGTGGTCCAGCCATCTGCAGCGTATGCCAGAATTGTTGAACATACACTTGTGCTTTTGGCTCGCATGAGTGAGGGCGTGGCGTAGTGGGTGCCCTTTGAGGATTCTATAATGAAGGGGGCATCGCACCGAAAGGTGTCCAAGTCCACCATGTAGTTGTTGGGAATTAGGGCCGCCCATTGACTTAGTGGGAAGATCTCCTCGGGTGGTGGGACATAGAGACGCGTGTTGAGTTCGATTCGAGCAACGTCCCTTTTGGAGGCACCGCCTCAAGCGCTTCAATTGTTCCTTGATCTTTGTTGGTCATATCTGTGTTTGACAGTAATTGTAATATGATTGGTACGGATTAAATCGCGAGAATATGGACGTAAATAAGTCGAGGGTGAAATAATGGAAGTGGCCTCAAATAGTAAACGAAGACATCGACAATGTTTTAAACTAGTACTTAGAAAATTTCGGAATTGAAGCCGTTCATATGAGATGAGAAAATTCGCTAAAGTATAACACGTAGACATGTTGAGAAAGATTTCGCATTTTGTGTCAAATTTCGCATGTAATGGAAATTTCGCAGCTATAACACGTAGACAGGCGAGAAAGTTTTCGCATATTGTGTACAATTTCGTATGCATGGAAAATTTTCGCAAGTTAAGAAGTCTCGCAAGCAGTCCAAAATTTTCGCATGCAATGAGAAATTCCCTGATTATCACATAAAGGCATGTCGAGAGTACATTTTCGCAGATATAAAGAAAATTTCGCACTCAGTCTATCCAAGAATTTTCGCATATAACACAGAGAAATTTCGCATTCACAGTGAATTTCGCATGTAGCACTGTAATTTTCGCATTCAGAGTATAGTTTCGCATGTATTAGGCAACTTTCGCAAGTGATATCACATGGACATGTCATGAGAAATTTCCGCAGACTGAGTAAAATTTCGCAAGTATGGAAAGTTTTTTTTTTTTTTCGCGGAGTGAAAAAGCTTCGTGGATTGAGAAAATTTTTGGTTCACTGTAGTTGCGAAGTAGTGAAGATGCGAAAATATGTAATATGAAGTGAAGTGTATGAGATTTTCACGAGGCTTCACATGCTGTAGCAGCAAAATTTTAAACACGCGTAAATTCTCGCATGAAAGTTTTCGCAGGTTTCTTAGTCACTGTAGCAGCGGAAAACTTTTATGGGTAGAGATTTCTCGGATAAAATTTCGCGGGACCTCACTCACTAAGTGCAAGAAATTCTCGGATGAATAAAAGTTTCGCGGGTCTTAGCTTACTGTAGCAGCGAAGTTTAACGATTAAAGCATTTTCTGAGAATTTTCTCGGTGAAGAACACAGTGCGAAGACGTGCGAAACGACGCAATGACCTTTTGCCTTAGACCTACTCAATTTTAACCAAAATGTAATAATGTGGACTCAATCGACTCCAAATTGAATGGGAAATGCATATTGGGGGTTTTAAACATCAAAAACTTACATGCGTTCGATTCAGAGCCGAGAAAAATTAATTCTAACCTAACAGAACGGGGCAAAAATAGGATAAAACGAGCAGGAATTTGGGTTATTTGAGGTGTATTCATACGAAAAGCGATTTTGGCAATGGAGTTAGCAGGAAACAGATTTTGAATGCAGATTTGACGACGACGACGATGCGAGGAGTTGAGAATTTTTGAAAGAGGGTTGAGAAAGTTTTGAAATTTTCTCGTGTATTTGTAAGAATGTGAAGAACGTTAAGGGTTTTGTGGTTTTAGGGATTTTGTTACTGTTTATGCGAAATTTTTGAGTTAATGGGCCGAAATTTGTGGGCTTGGTCAAGATTGGGCCCTGATTCAATTTTCGCGTTGGGCGGGGGGCTTGGTCAAAATTGGGTCCAATTGGTGTTCAATTGGTCCCAATTTTGACTTTGTTTTGACCAATTGGTCCAATTTGACTCTGGTTTGACCAAGGAGTTAAAATTTCAAACCCCTTTTTTTATATTTTTTTTTTATTTTATATTTATTTTTTTTAAAATTAAAAAGGCATAATCAGAAACTCCCCCTTAGCCTAACGCTTTCCTTTTAAATTGAGAGAGAAAAAAATAACCAGAAACTCCCCCTTAATCGAAAACTCCCCTTGAGAGATATAATTTAGAAGACACATAGAGAATGAAGTGAAGTGAAAAGGAAATATGTACACTTTATCAAAGTTCATGAGGGTCGATTGATAACAACTGAATATTCAGCATGCCCAACATAGTCACTAGGTGTTGGAATCGTTTGATATCCAACGGTTTCGTGAAAATGTCGGCCAGTAGTGATCTTCGGTTGTGACGTAGTGCAATTCAATCGTCCCTTGTTCGACATGTTCTTTGATGAAGTGGTGACGAATATCTATGTATTTCGTTCTCGATTGATGTACCGGATTACTCGTCATCGCAATCGCACTCTTGAGTCACAGTAAATGGGAATTTTATCAGCATGAAAATTAAAGTCTCGTAGTTGTGTTCTCATCCACAAAAGTTGTGAACAGCAACTAGCGGCGGCGACATATTCTGCCTCCGTCGACGAAGTTGAGACACAGTTTTGTTTCGAGAGACCAACTTACGAGTTTACCGCCCAAGAAGTGTGCAGCTCCAGAGGTGCTTTTTGGTCATCTTGCATCCTGCATAATCCGAGTCAGAGAATCCAAACAGTTTGAAGTCCGATCGAGTGGGTACCACAAACCCAGAGGGTGTTCCTTTGAGATAGCGGAGAATCCTTTTGACAGCAGTGAGATGGGATCCTTCGGTGTTGCCTGGAAGCCGAGCGCAGATTCCTGTCGAGAGAACGATATCCGGTCGACTAGCAGTAAGTACAAGAGAGAACCTATTATACCTCGATAGACGGTTGGTCAACGGGAGCACCAGACGGGTCCGCGTCGGGTCGGCCAGAGGGTGACATAGGTGTATAGCAGCAGTCTTATCATCCTCATTCCATATTTCTCGGGATGTCATGGATGTATTTGGACTGATTGATGAAGATCCGTCGGGGAGTTGCCTTACTTGAAGACCAAGAAAGAAATTTAGCTCACCCATCATACTCATTTCGAATTTCTCTTTCATCAATTCTGCGAAATCTTCACACAGTTGTGGTTTAGTCGATCCAAAAATGATGTCATCGACATAAATCTGTACAATCATGATGTCCGGGTCACTCCGTTTGGTGAAGAGAGTTGTATCCAGAGATCCTTTCTTGAATCCAGACTGAACAAAGGAAGTGAAGGACGTCATACCAAGCTCGAGGAGCCTGTTTAGTCCGTAAAGGGCCTTGTAGAGTCGATATACGTGATGAGGAAACTCTTCGCTCAAGAACCCTTCAGGTGATCAACGTACACTTCTTCTTTGAGAAATCCATTCAGAAATGCAGTCTTCAAGTCCATTGGTAGACTTTAAAGTTCTTCGTGAGCAGCAAAGGCAAGAAAAATTCGTATGGCTTCGATCCTGGCAACTGGGGCGAAAGTTTTCATCGTAGTCGATGCCTTCTTGTTGGTTGTACCCCTTAGCCACAAGTCTTGCTTTATACGGATAACAACACCGTCTCATCCTTTTTGTTCTTGAATATCCATTTTGTGCCGATAATGGATCTATGTGAGGTCGTTGTACGAGTTCCCAAACTTGTAAACGTTCAAATGATTTATTTCCTCCTGCATTGCAACAGCCAATCAGGATCGTTGAGAGCTTCAGCTACTCGTGATGGTTTCGACTTGACTGAGATAGCAAGCAAACAGACTTTCATTCATCGTAGCTGAACGCGTCGAAACACCGGATGTGGGATCCCCAATAATCTGATCGGAGGGTGAGAGCGAGCCCAAAGTGGTACATTTGTTTTGAGGAGCTGGCCGCATTTGTATCGATTTGAGACTCATTAGATTGGGTCCGGTGTCCGAAGAAGAGATCTCAGTCGTATTAGATTGAGACGGTTCAGCATCAGGATCAGCAATGTTCCTAGGGTTGGGTAAAATGTCGTCTTCTTTGAGATTGAGTGCATCCAAGTTGGAGGAAAGACGTTATGGCGGTAGCTGGTGGTGTAGGTGGAGTGAGTGCAGCGGTAGGTTGAGTGGTGGTGACGGGAGTCTTGGGGACTGGATAGAAGTACTCGAAGAGCAGTCGAGATCCAGTTCACCAGAATTGCCCTCAGATGAGGAGGTTCCCG